>JBBIGA010117647.1:0-10293 GCA_037576975.1 Alestes dentex | reverse complement strand
TTTATCTCTCGGGTCCACAGCGCGAGTGGAAGTGAATAGGCGTGTAGGACAGTAACTAGTTAATGAGAGAGGCAGCTCAAAATCCCCAACAATTCTAAAACCCCGGGCGGGCGCGATTTCCAGGTCTCAAAAAGAGTGTGCAAAGGGACTTAGAAGACTGTGCCTCGTTCCCTTGTCACTGATGCGCACCATCACTGGCGTACCTTTGAGAATACGTCTGCGTGCCGACTGTGGGGGTATGGAATCGCCTTTCAGCAAAAGTGACTGCTGCCACTTCTGTAACACTAACTAACTTGGCTAGTAGAACAGGGGCCCCCATGGCTGTGCTTAGCCCTCTGCTTTTTCTTGTTGCTGACACAGGACTGTGCAGCTATGCACAGCTTGAACTACATCATCAAGCTTGCCAATGACACAAACTTGGTAGGTTTAATCAAGGAACGATAAAGCAGGAACGATGATGGTCTGACGGCTAAGCGACTGGTGCAGAGCCAGCAACCTGTCTCTGAACGTGGGTATAACAAAAGAGATGGCTGACTTCAGGAAGGCGCAATGTGATCCCTCCCTGCTGAGCTTCGGTGACTCCTCAGTGGAGATTGTCCAGAGCACCAGGTTCATTGGTGTCCACATCACGGAGAACCCCACATGGACCCCCAACACAAGTTCCATCACCAAGAAAGCCCAAAAGTGTGCAAAGACTGAAGAGAGCGCATGCAACTCTCTGCTGCTAGAATACAGTATCTGTCATAACACTATATTCATTCAGACTTGCACAGTAGCTGTTGTCTATGTTTTTTCTTGAACTCTCTTTCGTCTTGTCTGCACTTGTGGTGTTGTGGTGTTTCTGTTTCTGTTCTCGTGTAGCACCATGGTCTTGGAGGCACGTTGTTTAATTTCACTGTGTACTGTGTGACTGAAATGACAGTAAACCTACTTGACTTGATCAATCCAGGACCATCACACATAGAAGGACAGCAGAGGAATATCTGATATTTGTGAGAGCTGGTAGATGCTTTGAAATGATATGTCTTGACAGTCCGGCTGCATGTCTGCAGATATATCGACATCCTCAAGAGAAGAGAGCCTTGTTTAAACAACTTTATTATTTTAAAATGTAATCAAAAGACAGTAGTTACAGAGGAGCACGCAGAGTTACAACGGCGTGTCGTTCAGCAGCTCACAGCGGGTCGTGACTCTCATGTCATGATTATCGAAAAATCCTAATATGCTGCCAATTTAGAGCAAAGTCTGCCGTTGAACAGGAAATTGTCCTCATCTGTCAAACATTTGTGATTTCACAAAATAGTCGTCAACTTTAGGATTCAATGTCATGAGCGCGCGCACACACGCGCACACACACACACACACACTCACTCATGCACACACTCGCAGAGATAAGATTGGGTGAAATTAGTCCAGTGAAACAGGTCATATAAACAAAAAAACTAAACAAAGACAAATGGCAATTGCAAAGCAGACCAAGCTGTCATTGCAAAAATGATTTAATCAAATAAAGGATGCAAGGATATCCTCTGGGGCCAATGGTTGTGGGTGACCATTTCAGCAGTGGTTTAAAATAATGTGTTGTGTGAAAAAAGGGTATATCCATTTGTGTAGTTACACTTCTGAGTGCCGCTTCATAGTGCTGTTCAACATGGCTTAAATATAAACCTAGAGAATGTTTATGTCCATCTTTATCCTTCCGTTTCACTTCTTGTAAGTAATACCGTTTTGTTGACCTAAACAGAGTCTGAAGTCATTCCCCTTTTGCAGAGCCTGAATTTGTTCAGAAAAAGATTCAGATTTGCAGTTTTCCGCTTAGCGCATATGTAGTTGATCAGCCAAGAAGGATTATTTCTTTACTTTAGCCCTGGACCTGACAAACATCATCAAAACTTCTCTCAACCCACTTGAACGACATTCAGCTCTTCATTAAGATGGCACAGACCTGTAAGTGTGGTTTAGAACACGATATGACTTACTGTAAAAAGTAACAACACTTCAGACAGCAGTTTAAGACAACACCAGGACCGAACAGGACTGATCCTGGATCAGAATCTCTCATATTTAGGACAATTATTGCCACAAAAACTTATTTTAGATCTGCACTACTCCTGATCTGGTTTGTGAAAATAGACCCTGTTGTCCAAATATACTGCTTGCAAGTTTTGTTCAGGTTAGTTCAGTTCTTTAAAGTTTTGCTTAGCTCATACTAAATCATACTATGTCCTAAACCACAACTACAAGTCTGCACCACCTAAATGAAGAGCTGGATGTGGATTAAGTGGGTTGAGAGACAAATTGGGAGTGTATGAATGAAAAGGTAATTATTAACTTTCAGTATTTGTTGGTGACATTTGCCTCGCAGTTCCAGTTCTAAAGACGCAAAATTTGGATTTCAGGCATGTCTTGGCTGATCGACTACATCTGGAAAAAGAGGAAAATTGTGTACGTTTGCTTTTTCTTTAATCCATTTGCTTGTGTGCATGCTCTGAGTTATACGGAACAGTAATTCTGATGCAGCAATACCATAAGGGTCTTTGGTCTTGATCATACCCAAACACCTGTTCAACAAATATTAGTAGTCTCTGCTATGACTATAGTGGAGTAAATGAATGCAGCAAAAACGGTCATTTAACAGTTTCAAAATATATTGCTATTGAAATGAATGCAAAAATGGAATTCCAGTTGAACTTGAGGGGCTTTTACAATCTTTCATTCTCTATAAACACTCCAGTAGTAATAAGAACACTTTGGAAATTTGGAAGTGAAATATTTAAACATTGCCAGACAACACATATGAATATATCTATATAGTGACACTTGGACATATACAGTCTCATATAAAAGGCACCCCCAGTCAAATGACATGTTCTGTTGATTGCGTATGTGTCCTTTGCAGGGAATAAACCTAAATATGATATTTTCCTGCAATTTCTACTGCACAAATATATTCATCTGCTAAGTTTAAATATTTTGGAAAGTAAAACATAAAATAGAAAATGTGCCATACGTTTTGCACAGGCCATACTGGATATTACATATAAATGTAAATCATACGACCAGGGGGGCCCATACGTGTGTAACTGTATCTAATATATGTTTTCACTGAAGTGGTCACTGGTACATCTCTTGCAGGATGTTATTTTGCATGTACCATGTTCAAGCATCTAAAATATAATCAATTCAAACTGGCAAAGTAACCTCAAAACCAATAACATCTGCAGATGTGAAGAATTTCCAATCAGTGCGTCATAGGAAAAATGAATGTAATTCATCCAAAATATATATCATAAAAGGAAATGCAATCAAACATAGGCTCACACACATGTACACACACAGGACACAAAAATACACAATCTCACAAGCGCCTGTCTTGTAACTTTGCATTAGTAACACAAAGAACTCCCAAACAAATAAAAAAATAATATATGTGCATTAAAAGGATCTGTGCAAAAATGTAAAATATGGTTCAGCTCTAGGCATGGAAAAGTTGAGCAGTACTGTACTGTTGGCAGGTCGGTCACAGTAAGCAAACCTTTCCCAGTTGTAGCAGTAACTGAAAGCAGAACATTTTTTTGTATGCAACTGCACTAAAAATTTAAGCAAGAAAATCTGTACTAAAGGCCTCAGACCTATTCCTCCAAAAACTGAACTCCATACTGAAAACTCAGAGAGAAAAAAAAACTTAAACAAATATTATTGTGAAAAAATAACACCCAGAACCCATTGCAAAGATATATAAAGTTCTAAATAAGTTCTCCTAACCATAAATTGGAGATGTACATCTATGATTTTCCTTTTAAAGAGGTTTTTGGACATCGTGGGAGTGTTTTCCTTTTCAGATAAAAGGAAAGGACATATTCGATCTGGAAACATTAAAGCACTGAACTCATCTGCTCCAAGATCAAAGTGCAGCTGAGGCTTTGGGCGCTGTTCCTCGGTCAGATCCAGAGCTCATCCTGCAGTTCAGAAATGAGGGCCAAACGTTCTCAGACTGATCCAGAGTCAGGGCTTTTACATCTCTTCTTGTGGCTCATTTTACTGTCGAGCTGTTGAAACGTACCAGTTATTGATCGTCAGATGCTTCTGTGTCTATCCTCAGGAAGCATGTTAGCTCCATACTGTCATTTCATATCTGGAGGGATGATGAAGCAGGGATATTTCAGTTATTACGTGGTTGAGTAAATTTGAGGAGGAAGCAGGGCAGTGTATGGGCTCACAAAGGTGGAGGTGGAGACCTCAGCACTGCTCAGACTCAATAAAGCCCTCCTTTTCCTGGCCAACAGGCTCCACCTCGGCATACGCCGGGTGACCAGAGCCGCGACGGAACTTCATCGCAGGCCACCGGCTGGGCCGTCGCTGCAGAAACATAGAGAACAATATTTAATGAGCAATAGCTTTCATGAATAACATTACAGAGATTTGGTTGTGAGCTGAAGTTGAGCGCTGTACCTCATTACTAGGCGTTTAACGGTTCTTAAACTGAATCAAAAAATGTGATACAAATGTCCATGGTCTTAGACCGTGGTTTGGGAAGACAGAGCCCTGCCAAGAACATTGTAAATGCTTCTGAAGCAGTCATGTTCATCTACTGTGTTCTTTAGTGTATTTATTGTTACACATGTATAGTTCGCTTTTTTGTTCTTAATCAATCAATCAAAAAAAAAAAAAAAAACCATGGATTTGGAGAATTGTTCCAACAGTTTTAAATGAAATTCCCATTATTCTCACTTTTCAACTGATTCTCAGTGGAATGATATGCGTATGATGCTGTTCTGAGATGTAACTCCACACACATGCTTTTGAGCCAATCAGATTGAGCCATCAGAACAAACTGATGTATGAAAGGTTAATACAAGACATGCTGCATTATCTCATGTATAACTTTTGTCATATATACAACCCTGTTGTATAAGTGTCCTTTGCAGAATTGATTTTGGTCACTGTGGACCACAATAACATTTATATTTATATTATTATATTTTTGTTTTCATATATTTATATATATTTGCTGAAATATTCTGGCAAGGTGTTATTGATTTTTTAAAGTCACATATTTTTCCTTTCCAAAATTAAAAAACAAACCCTCCATTAAGCTTATTTTATTCCCATTCAATGAGGGCTTGCTCTTGGGTGCCCTCTAGTGTTTTTAGGTCATGTTTTGGGTATGATTAGAAGAATAGAAAGTGGTCGTTTGAAATGGATAAGCCGTGGGGCTGTCACAGTGTTTGTAAAAACAATATTAGCTGCCTTTCTTATAATAGTGGCTACTCTTTCTTACAAATGGTTATAAATGTTTTCACTTTGTTTAATCTCATATCATTGTAAGGTAAACGATTTCAGGGAATGTAAGCGCATCAACACAGTGGGACAGTTTGATCAATAACGAGGCTCTGAGAGGGAATGACAGAAGACATAATGGATCAATAACTGAATAATACTCAACAGGCGATTTCTTTTGTTTATCTCAAATGCCTTTCAAACTTCTGTTTTATTATTTCTGTTCAAAACACACACACACATACCTCGATAAAGAAGAGGCCGGCCGCAGAGCTTGGGTGGTGGTAGATGTAGAGGGTCACCAGGATGACAGCCACCATCACTAGCATCAGCATCAGCATTCCCAGAATCAGTCCTGTGTGAAGAGGGTGTGTGTCACGCTCTGCTGTACTCTCCGCTGCTGCAGCTGGAAAACACACACAAACAGAGAGATTACCACAGTATATTCCATAGTATTCACACAAGTAGACTCACATCATGATTCAATTCAATTTCTGATGGTGATGGTACACATCAGGATATACATTAGTTACTAGGTACATTATTTATACATTAGTGCATACATTTCAATACAGCAAATAAACCCTATGTTGAAGGTTAACAGTTTCGCCTTCACACAACAATATTTAACAACTAAAATAAAGGTATTTTTATTGTGCAAAAGTAGTAAAAACCCATGGCACATTTGGATCTCTATGCTTGTACAATTCTTTGGTCATATATGTTTACATTTACGACTGCCAGATGCTAGAATTTTCAAGATTACAGATCATTCACACCATTAGGAGCTGGTGGTCTTCAGCTAGTTGTAAAGGCCAGGCCCTGAAATGAGGCACTGTCTGTCTAAGCTGACCGATTGAGGTGGTTTTGCAGGAGGTACACAAAAGGAGACAAGTGTCCATGCTAGGCTAAACGCTACATTCGTCTCCGGCACAAACTGGACTACCACTGCCCACAACTGACCACAGAGGAAGGAGATCGAAGGACTGCTGTGTGTCTGAAACACCCCTTGCTAAACACGTCAAAATTAGTGTGTTTTGTACTGTTTGCAAGTTTCATTCCCTGTGATTTATTTGTGCTTTCATCTGGAACAGTTTCAACCAGTATACCAGTAAGTACTAATTCACAATAACTTAAAATAGACACCATGAGATTGGTAGTCATTACAGTTCTAGTGTTTCTCAGATTTCTACTCTCATGTGTCTTTCAGCACTTGGTGACTACATTCAGTCAGACACTGGCTTCTTCTTATGCTTATTTTTATAATGCATTCATTATGTTTAACCCTTAAAGCCATTATAATTAACCATTATAATTGCAGCCTTTTTAAATAATTTTAATGTTTATGTTTATCTGCATTTCAAATTTTGGAAATGATTTACATTTTAAACTGATTTTAAACTGAAAGTTTATAGATTTATTCATTCATTCATTTTCTGTAACCACTTAATCCTTACAAGGGTCATGAAGCCAATGGATGTGAGACAGGGACTCCAGGGCACACACACACACACACACACACACCCCGTTTGCTCACACACTCACACCCACAGTCAATTTAGAATCCCCAATTCACCTGACGCGCATGTCTTTGGGCAGTGGGAGAAACCGGAGACCCTGGAGAAACCCACCCCACCACAAGGAGAACATGCTAACTTCACCCACACCTGGACCAGGATACAGGTGTGAACCCCCAACCACAGGGCCAGGTTAACAAATTCAAAATCTAATTTTAATTTTTAAAAATTTTATTCATAAAAATATCATACAGACAGATTTCACTGAGGAAATGGCCACTAGGAACCATGCAGAAAGGGGTGACATAGATCTCAAGTTATTTTACGCTTTCAATTGGCAGTCAGAGTCAGTGACAACAAAAGCATGATATTGATATTTATAGAAATCATTTTCCCCTTATTGCTAAGAGAAACAAGACATTCAATCAAAACTTTAGATTTTAAGAGTCAATATCACATAAACATAGATCAAATGTGAATGTTAATGCATAAGTCATAATGTAATTAAATATTTTACATTTGAATGGTAAGCAATAACTGTAGGTTAGTAAGGGTTAAAGTAGCGCTGTGTATTATTCCAATGGTTCTCTATGCTGGCCCTGTTTCCATGCTCTAAAACACACTTCATCTCAGGATAGGCTTGTTGAGCAGATCTGTGGGATCAGATGTGCTAAAGGAGGAAAATCAGCAAAAAACAGTAGATGTGAACGTGAGGGGGCAGTGTTTAGCCACCTCCACTACTTGGTCATTTCTCAGCAGAACTATTGTGTGGATGTGTGAGCTTCATGGACAGAGACTGAGTGATGGTGAAAGGTTAAGGTTGCACTCTGATATATTATGTCTTAAAGGACATTGCCGGCAGGCTGCTCTGCCATCATGACCTCGCCACATTGATGTCCAGCATCTTTTTTTCACCAAGCCAGGCCTAGACAGACAGAAATGGATGCTTTTAAACAGAAAAGGAGCAACACTGATAATGGCTATTAAATCCATTAGTCAAGAAGAAAAACATGAATGCTTGAGCTCTTAACATCTGCGTCATATCACCACTAAAATGTGTGACAGACGTCAATGATAAAAACCACAAGGCCTAGAAAAATTAAAGAAGCACTGTGGCCACTTCAAAACACTGTGGGAGCTTATCTCTATTCTATAAACACAGAGTTAGACCAGGCCTGCATTTCTAACATAGTCCATTAGATCTGACATAAAAATAAAATACAACATGACATAACCTAGTTCATAATGTTCACTGTTAGATTAAATGTAGTAAATGGTTGCTGTATTTGAAGTAGCTTTGTAACTTCATCAGCTACGTTTGGTTATATTTACAGATAAAATTGTCATGCAGTGTCATAAACAACATAAGCAAGTCTATCTGAGATAACTAAAGGACTCAACAGAGCAACTCCGGCAAAAGTGTTATGATTGAGGTATAAGCTTGTATTACTTGTTAGATTCATTTGCTTAAGCAAGCGAACTTTTGCCATTAGACTTGTCTCTGTTGACTGATTGCATCTGGAGTAGGCGGAACTGTCAATGAGATTACAACTTTGGCCAAACCATGCCTTCAAGCAGTTTATAAACCACACTGTAAGGAACACAGTCAAAAACTCACAAATCCAACCTGTCAGTCTGTCAGTGTAGTTTCTTTGCAGGTTGAAGCCTGAATAAATAACCCTCAGGTCTCTCAAAGCATGTATACTGAAGGCCTGGGATGAGGGTCAGTCTGAATATCTGGCTTTCATGTTGAGTCGGGAGAGAAACTACTGTGTAGCTTTTCCCTTTTCTCCAACAAAATGTTCTGTATTCAGCAGCCCCTCAGCCAGAACAGAGCAGGAGGAGATTAGTATCGCTCCAGCCTAGCATTTCCGTACAGACACACACACACACACGCACGCACACACACACATGCACACACACACACACACACACACACACACACACACACACAGGCTCTCGAGTTCTGCGGCCTTTCAAAAAGAGCTGGTGCTGGGCTTGATTGACAAACCTAACGTGGAGTTAACAACACACTGCACAACACTCTGCATCTCTATCTCTCTTCCTCTCACACTAATATTCCCTGATCCCCTTTTTCTCTGTCTCTCTTCCTCTCTCATTTTGTCATTTTTTCTCTCTCCCTTATTTTCTCTCTCTCGCCCCACCTTTCTCTCCCTTGTTTTTTCTTTCTCATTTGGTCTCTTTTTCTTTCACTTTCTGTGACCCTCACATTCAGTCTTTCTCTTTCTCTAGCCCCCACACACAATAGGAGCAAGCACCCACCCACATATGACTGTGAGGGGAACAGAGGGTGGGTATCAATGTATATGTAAGCGTGTTTCACTAAACTTCAACAACAGATGTCACACTCCATTCAGCAGGGTCCAAAAGTCCGAGGCCACCAGTGAAACACCTTTTATTTTGCATTATTTTCTAATTTAAGTGAAAATGGAGTTTCTACTATATTTACATGAAATTCAGAACTTCAAAAAAAAAAAACCCTTCAATCTGAGTCATGAGGTAGAAACAGTAAAGCATCTAGAATGTTTCTTCTTCAATTTACTTGTTACAGCTTTATACATTTTCAAAGTGGTCACACACTTTTGGACTTCACTGTATGCTGAGAGTGATTGTGCTTCAAGTGGTAATTTGAGAAGAAATCGTTGAAGTTTTAAATTTGATACCTTCTCTCAGTAACTTTTCAGTGAAGTAAGAAAATATACCTACGCATGAGTGTGTGGGAAAATATTTTCCCTCTAACCATCACATTTTGCTAGAGGTTGCAAGCATTTATGAAGTGCAACAGATTTGGCGGTTAGTGTTTCTCCTGCCTTGAGTGCTGAGCTGTCCAGTGATGTGTTAGTGTCAGTTTGAAAATGGGTTGACCTCACATGTCTCATATGAAGCACATTGTCATCACCCTGCCAGAGCTGGAAGCACTGTGTGATAAAGTAAGACCTATCCAACACGTAAAAACTGGACACCTTGTCATCATTTTGTAGCTTTCACCAACCTTAAGTAAGAAACCCTAGGTACAGGAATACCAAGTAAAAAAGCAAGGTGTTTTTGATCACCCCTGTGGTGACCAAAAATCTTCCAAACCCAATATATTTGATTGAGGAACATTTTTGTTTATCACAATACTGGCAAAACTCCATTTCTTTTCCCAACAAAAAAAAAGGTTTGATGAAACCTCAAATTATTTATATTTTCAAATTACATAGGAGTGCAGACTTTGTGCTACACAAAAGGTTTGGGGTGGTTTTTAGAGCCACTGAAAGATGCCTTGACAGGTGTGATATGTGTATCATGCCTGAATGTTATACCATTCCTGAGTTATGAATTCGAGGACACTGCTTTGAACAGTTTTTAATGTGGACATGTTCAATAACTGTTGTAGTTGTAAATCTCACTGATAAACACACACACACACACACACACACACACACACACACACACACACACACAAAAACACAAACACACACACACACACACA
>JBBIGA010117646.1:0-5000 GCA_037576975.1 Alestes dentex | reverse complement strand
AGAGTGTTTAGGAATCTGGACTTCAGTGTGACTGATTTGGTTTGGGAAAGAATGACATTGGGCAGTGTGGTGGTAATATAACATCACAGTACTCAGTATTTTTACAAAGTTCACAGTGTGTATCTTAGTGTTTGGATTTTCTGGGGGGGTTTTTTGTGAGGAAGGTGATACATATCATAATATCTCCAGAATAGAGGAGAGGCAAAAAACCTGGTTCAAGTTTTATTCATTTTGAGCTATTTCTTTTGGTCCATTCATAACAGAATTTTTGACACAGTGTAAAGTGCAACTGTGTTTTCCAGCTAGGTAAATAAAAATGAAAATAAATGGCGAAAGTAAACTTTTTAATAAGGAACAGGATAAAAAATAATTAAATAATTTGTAAAAATGAATGAACTAAGAAAGTCATAATGGGGTTGTGTCCAGTCAGCTACATGTTACTGTACATGTGGTGCTGTTTACAGGCTATCTGTTATTGGACAGGCTGTAGTTTAGTTTTCTATAAGCACTGTTAATATCCGTCATACACTGCCATCGATGCTTTTACGGCCACAGCTGTATTACAGCACCACTGAAAATGGAAAAATTTCAAAGCCAATAATGCTTGTTCCATAATCTATAAATGGTCTGTGAACAGTCTGTGGACAGCAGTATAGAGTGTGTGTACATCATTGTATGACATGTGTATGTGAGCTATGCTTTTTAAACACCAATGTACATTAATAATATTTGTGTTAGGTGTTTTTTCAGTAGAATTACTGTTTATTGGTTTGGTTATTCCCTTCCTTATTGGGGTAGACAGTGATAGTATATAGTTGAGCCATCTTATTATTATTATTAAAGAGTAAATAATATGTTTTTAATTTGATGTTAAATGTAAGCACTGTTAGAGTTTCAAAAAGTACTATTTACTCCCAGTCCAAGCAGTCCATATATGGCAGCTAAAACAACTGGTTTTATGATGTTCAGTGGTTTTATAATGTCACAAAAACCTACATATTTATGTATGTTTTCCCATTCAGCCTATAGCAGTTCAGCCCCAACATTAGCTTCACACTTTTTTATGCTGGTTTTAGAAAAAAAGGTTCGGCCATGACTGCTTTTTAGCCTATCAGAGCATTTACATGTATCTGTCTTAAAAGGCACCATAACAAAAATTACTGTAGCAATGAATTAGTGCTGTTTTGCTAAATAAAACCACAGAGACCTTAATCTAAAAGTGGATCTTAAGGGAAAATATAGAATACAAGAAATATGTGGGATATGGTCCCTTTAAAGTCTTTCTTTCTCTCTTCCTCAGGGACTGCCTGTCTTATGTTTTTTGGTCTTGAGGGTGTCCGGTGATCTCACCTGTGACGCAGTGCTCATGCTGGCCTCTGGAAACCAAACATGTATGTCTCAGTATGCGTGTGTGTGTAGTGAAGTATGTGTTTTCAGTTGAAGTGTTGGCCAAGTTATGTATCTCTGTCCCTTGCTACCTCACCAGCCACTCACATCACACAGCTATTTGTGGTGTTTAGAATGATTCACCATAGATGATGCTTCAAATCCCCCCGAGACCTGTCAGGGATTGTCAGTCAAATTTAGACTTTCAGCTGGAGGGAGCAAAAAACAATCAGGACCTATCTCTCAGCTAGACACACTCACTCAGTCTCAATAAGCCTGCCAAAAGGGTGAATTTGTCTTACAGTCATGTTTTATATAACTTATGACTTTCTCTAGGGATGGAAGATATAGATAAAGTGTGATACTACAAGAACCTTTTTCAACATACACAATGTCACAATGTTTACTTTCTCCATCAGCTGATATGTTGGAATGGACAAAAAAGGGCTAGGAATGCCACTTTAAAAAATACTATAAAAACTAAGTGCAGCGATTTCTGTTCATTATTTCACATGCTGCACAACGAAATCCAATTAACTGGACATAATTATATTCTCTTTGTAAGAACTGTGATGTTGGTGTTCTTTAAGTAGTAACTATATCTAAGATACATAATTTATCACAAAAACAATTAACATCATCATATTGCGCAGCCGATCTTTGTTCAGGTGATCTCTTGTGTGTTGCTTACTATCTTCTGCTGTCTTGTCCTGTGATAGCTATTCTTAACAAAGAAAATGTCTTTATATTTTATATTTTATATCTTGATTGGGGTTGTCACAATTAGACAGCTCGATTAAAAAAAACATAAATCGGTTTAGTTCACAACTGTAATGATAAATATGGTATCCGGAGGTCATTATAATTTGTTTAGTTCAACACTTCTGTGTACATCACAAAAGCCCATAACTTTGAGATATTTTGAAGAAAGTATGATATCATAGATGCTTGAATGTTTGTTGTTACAAGTTGCATATATATTAAAATTAAACATTTGGCTTCATAAATTGCATGTACATCATGTAAAAGTGTATATTGTCACTGATGCCATACGAGTAACTTTAAAGGAGAAGGATAAAAATCTTAGCATTCAGTGAAAGCTGTAAACCACAATATTGTGTTTTATGTCATTTTGGACCGTTTGTTTTGGTCCGTTAGTTGAGAAATTTTGACAGAGTGTAAACAGCAGCTAACATTTCAAATAGTAATCCAAGTGAAGTAGTCCCAGAACACACCACAATATTTACAAAAGAAAAAAGTATTTTCAAATAAGTGCAGAATAAACAAGCACAATGTGTGTATTGGGTTCCAACCTCCCTCAATCACTATATCAGACCGACTGATTCACACTGCTCAAAGATTTACATAGACCCAAACAGGAAGCGGTTTTGGTTCTTACACAGTGGGGGGGTTCTTCTGTATGAGGCCACCAACCATAGTCTCCTGTTTGAAAAACTGACTAAAGACATAAGGCGTCTCTTTGGGGAAAAATGACAGGTAAGTTATGTTTAAGCTTAAATTAGTAAAATAGTTCAGCTAGGCTGTTCCGTTCCTTAGCAAACACTTTACCATGAACCACTTAGATTGTAACCATCTCATGTATCTAGTAATTCATATTTAAATTAGTTTTATTCCTACAGGTTGTCCTTTATCTCCATTGATGGCTATTCTAACAATCCAGTTAGTTAATAATAAATCCAGTATTGTTTAAGCTTAATTAAACCAAACTGTGTGTTTTTATTTATATTCTAGGATAGCTCTGTCACAACGCCACATTAATGTCTGTTTCAGACTCTAGATGCCAAAGTAGTAATAAATCCTTTGTTGAGGTAAAAGGATTTACTTTAACACTTGGTAGTAATCATGCAGGGTTGACTATTGCAATGCTCTTCTCATTGGCCTCACTAAAAAGAGAATTACTCAGCTACAGCTTCAACAAAAAACAAGAAAAGAGAGCACATTACTCCAGTCCTCAGGTCCTTACACTGGCTTGTAGTTAGAACTGAGTTCAAAGTATTGCTATATGTCATTCAACGGTTTCAGCCCTAATATATATCTGTCATGTTTGAAAGTCAGCCTGTATGTTTCTTAGATCAACTGGAGCTGGTCAGTTAGTGGTGCCTGAATCGAAACTGGGTGAAATGGAATTTGTCATTATGCTGCTGACTGCTAAAAGTGGCTCCCATTAGAAAGCAGATCCCGATTGTTGCCGCTTTTAAAAAGAAGCTGAAACCAGCCTTGTTTTCTGCTTGCTTTCAGCAAGGCTTTTATCTGCTTTCTTTTATATTGCTTTATTTACAGTTGTCTGAGTTATTTTAATTGATTTTAAATCCTTTTTTATATATTCATTTTATGATTACAGTTATTGCTTACTTTGCTTTGTATGCTTTTATGCTAATTTGATCTTTGTGAAGCACACTGAAAGGCCATTGTGTGTCATAGTGTGGTATACAAATAAACTTGCCGTACCTTGCCCTTCCATAACATCCCCAAAGAAGTGCTTGAGGAAATTAAGGTTAAAAAGAAGTAAATATTGTAACAATTAATCAATGTTTCAGTGTATCTGCTACTGATAAACAGTATGGTGCAAACTTTCAATATGAAGACTTTCAGTACTTCTGGCTCTCATATCGTTTAACAATTTGCTGACAACAGCTTATGTTTTTGCCTTGACACATTTACCCGTTATTAAATCACATCTACTGATTTCTAAGTATTCTTTCTTTTTTGTTTCCATTCTGCTGTTATCACTCTGTGTCCACAGTGAGCTCTGTAGATATCTCTGATCAGCCAGACAGCAACAGCTCAGGTAAGTGCCATGGTCAATCTGTTTCCTGCCATGATGACATACACTTAATACATGAATCCTTGTGTGTGTGTCTGTGTGTCATGTGTGCGCATCAGGCATGTTTTGTAGAACATTCATCGATGGCATTGGTACCTGTTGGCCTCGCAGTAAGGCTGGGGAAATGGTGTCACGTCCCTGTCCCGAACTCCTTTATGGAGTGAGATACAACACCACCAGTAAGAAATGATTTTCTGCTTTTATACCAAGGCAAAAAGTAGTGGGTTCTGCCTATGAATCTGCTTATCTCCATTAATAACATGACTTCTTAATGCTGTTCTCACATTTGATAAGGAAAGAACATGATCAAACAAAGCTGACAGTTAGTCGATCTTTAATTTTATGCCTGGAACTAAAAAACTAACCACTAGAATGGGAATACCCTCTTACTCTGATGAAACGAAGCTTACAGCACTGACATTTCTTATTTCACTGGCAGATTTTTTTAAATTAAATTTTCAGTCATCAATGTTTATTCTGGCCCAGTGTTTTTTTTCCTGTCCTTTGTCTCACACACACACACACACACGCACACACATATGCACACACACACACACACACACACACACTTGCTATTAGTATATTTGTGAGGACTTCCATTGACTTGTTAAAACTGAGTAACACCATGCCTTGACCCACTTTTTGAACCTTTATGCTGGCCCCATGATGTTTTTCCCATAATTTTGCTTTGTCACACACACACACGCACACACACACACACACACACACACACACACACACACAAACACACACACACACACACACACAC
>JBBIGA010117645.1:0-10294 GCA_037576975.1 Alestes dentex | reverse complement strand
GATACAAAACGCTACAAAAACAGCGTTCCGATCGTGTTCATTTATCCAAGATTCAAAATTCCCTGATAATTCCCTGATGATCAAATTCCCTGACTTTCCCTGACTGGAAATGCCTCTACTGAAATTCCCTGATATTCCAGAAATTCCCTGACCCGTGGGAACCCTGCTACTTTGCCTATGCCTAAGGCCGGGCCTGCTTTCAACAATTCATGAGCTGTCCGCCAAACATGACGCCACATTTCGTAAGATTTCAGCCATTGAAAAGACCACACGGAACACTTCTAAAGAAGTTAAGAGTATTTCGGCTACTGTTAAGCAACGTGTGATTGATGTGGGTGAAAATATGTCCCAGTTATTGATGATCATTACAAATTAATCTGTGATTCTAAAATTACTGTTGATGAGGTTAGGAAAGTTTTATACTCAATTAAAAAGGGCAAGGCACCAGGGATAGATGGCCTTTCAGTTGAATTTTATGTTCATTTTTGGGAATATATATAGGTTCCTTTGCTTGATATGTAAAACGAATGCATAAGGACAAAAAAGGACATGTCTACGACGATGAAGCAAGGGATCATCACCATTATTCCTAAACCAAGCAAGGACACACTTTTGATTGATAATTGGCGCCCAATTTCACCTTTGACCATTGATTACAAGATATTGGCTTTGGTTTATGCCAACAGATTGAAAACTGGTCTTGATGGCATACTATCAGAGACAGTCTGGCTTCATTAAAAATCGACATATTACAAATAATATCAGACTCCGGACCCTCCGCCTTCTCGGATCACTGACGGTGGTCCTGCTTATACTGTCTGGCGGATCCTTGATTCACGACGCCGTGGCCGTGGCACCCAGTACCTAGATGACTTGGAGGGCTACGGTCCGGAGGAACGGTCTTGGGTTCCCGGGCAGTTTATTCTGGATCCCTCGCTCATTCAGGACTACCGTCGCAGGGTATCCTCTCAGTGACTATCCCTGATTATGTGTCATTATATAAATTAGCATTTTCATTTTACAAAAGTAGTCCTGGAAACATGAATGCAAAAAGTTTAAAAATTCTTTACATGTATTATTAAGTACACATCTTCCTAGATAACACTTAAAGCATGGTATCTATTTTTCATGCTTGTTTTTGATTCCTATTAAGAATAATATATGAAAGAAGGTTTAGTAAATCTTTACCACTGTTTCTAAGATTATGTTAGAGTAATTTTACACCTCAGTGTTATACTAAAAGAAAATTCCTATTTAGCTCTTATACTATCTAAAAGTACAACACAAAAGCTGGTATTATAGTCCACTGAGTTTTTAGAAAGAAACAGACTAAAATGAAAGATGGAGAAAACAGGGAATGTTTACTACTACTCTTAAAATTACAGTGGGCTAGAAGTCATTTTAGCGTCATTGTTCAGTAATTTTCTTTTACAAAGCAGATGGCTCATACTTATTTCACCCATTTCTGTATTTTGGGGAGAGGATCATGCTGCTGTGTGTCACAGAGCCTGTGTGTCACAGAGCCCACACAAAATAATACACAGCTGTCTTCAGCTTCTAGGCTGTGTACATGTAAGGAGCAGAAGAAGGGATGTGTTGCTGTGTCTTTGTGTTGGTAGGCATGATGGAAAACTCTTTTACCAGTGTTGCATGTAATATGTTAAACCATATTACATGTAACACTGTGTTAAAATGTCAAAAATGTTCAATAAAGAAATAAAAGTAATTTCCATAAAAGAAATTCCTTGAAATAATAGACAGGTACTAGTAGACTATGCACAGCATCCTAAGATGCTCAGTCAGTCAGACTATAGAACTGGAACTAGTTAAAAAAAATGTTTATATTAGCATATATAATGTTTATATTAGATTTTTGACACATCATCCAGCAATAAACTATGTCTTAGAGATAATGCTCTGATCTCATATGCTGACAAAACATGAGTTAAAATTGAGACTTTAAGAAATAGTCCAAACCTTTACTTTAACAGGCAATACTTTAAGAACAGTTTATTATTTACTGTGACAGTCTGGCAATCAGTAATATTTAGAATATGTAGCTTGTTTGGAAATATATAGTGACTGCTGTGCAGATTTCCTGTGGAGTTTTCCCCTCATATTCTGCCTATTTGTTTTATTAATTTACATATTAATTTAATTTTTTATTTATTGTTATGGGACATCTAAAAATATATAACACCTTGATCATACACAACACATCTGATAATTATTAGATAATTATCACAGAAATTCACAGAAGCAATTTAACAGATGAGCATGACAAATGTCAAAAAGGAGTATTTTTTTTTTAAACTTTATATTGAATATTGACATATTGTTAAATAGTTGACACTTTTATTTTTCATAAATACTGTTTGAAAATATAGTAAGGAATGTATGATTTCATTTTCATCATATAAATGACATATAAATGTATGTTCATGATGTATGCAGAAGATATTGCTTTAATAAACACCAAATAATTAATTTATCACACAAAAGTTGTATGTTAATAAGACCAAGCATCATATTTATGTACAGACCGGGAATAAATAATAGAAACTATCTCAGACATTTACAGAGACAAGTGTTAAAAAGTAAAGAAAAAGGAGCAAATACTGCTGATGGTGTTGATGATGAATGTCTGGAAGGTTCTGTTTCTCACTAAGGAAGTGTTTACATCACAGACACATCTGGCCGGTATGACTGTGTTTGAGCAGGTTTTTATACGGGTCTGTAGCCTTTTTGTGTCAGTGTGAGTCTCGTGCACAGTAATAAACAGCCGTGTCTTCAGCTTTCAGACTCTTCACCTGCAGGTACAGCATGTTCTTACTGGTGTCTTTAGTGATGGAGAACTGGCCCTGCAGTGACTGAGCGAATATAGTGCCAGTGCCACCATCAATGCGACCGATCCATTCCAGCCCTTTTCCAGGTTTTTGACGGATCCAGTGCATATAGTAACTGCTCATGGAGAATCCAGACACAGAACAGGACAGAGTGATCGATTTCCCAGGTTCCTCCACCACTGACTCAGAGGAGGTGAGTGACTGTCCATATGTATCTGGAAAACAAAGTATTAAGTTATGTTATAAATATCAATATCAATATTTATATTTTTATTTTAATGCCCAATCACAGATTCATTGAAAAGCAAAGCAAAATATTGCTCATAAAATAGTAACAATAATTACAAATAATTTAGCTACTATTAATTACATGTTATTGTACACAATATAAGAAACTGACTAGTTCCCTCAGAGAGAGCTGTGGATGGAACTTACATGAGATTAATCCCATTAATAGACTATAAATTAGGTTCATCTTCCTGCTGAAGCTCCACACCATGAATTGAGAAAGTTGTGGAGGGTGTGGAAGTGGTGTCTGAGAGATGTATGAAAAGTGGGACAGCTATGAATGTCATATATAAGAGACTTTATTTGAATAGGGAGGGTCCACAGCTTTGGGCAGATAAAAGTTTTCTGTTCAGTGAGGTGGAATGAAAGATAAGGGGGTGTGTTTTTAACACTGAGTAGCATTTCCTGCATTTTAACTCTGAGTACACCATCTTATACAATTTGCTTGTTAATTAGTAAAGAAACTGAATTACTAAAATATATATTTTTAAACATTTTTAAAATCTTCTTTTAAGTACATATCCAAAAGTGTTTCACAGTAAATATAGTGTTTGAGTGTAACTCTACTAAACTGTTGAATTAAGAGAGAATCAAATCGTAAAGATAAGGTCGGTAACTTTAAAATGTATTATTTTGTACTGATATATTGTGTTGTATCATTGTAGTTTGCCTTACATGATAGCTTATGGCTAGCCTGTTAGCTTGAGACTAATATATTACTTTGCAGTTCTAGATTAGGATTCTGTTCAACAAAATGTCTTTCTTTTTTACTACTGAATGCTTGAATAAACTGAAAATAGAAACCTTTACACATTAAAGTAAGGGATGCTTTTAGACACTCCATATTTTTCAGGATCCAGAAATGTATTAAATTGTATTGTAATGATTAACACATTTTGGAATCCATACACACAGTATAGAAAAGTACAGAAAGTCGAATTCATTCTTAAAAAATGGATAAACTTTTAAATAGTAAAATAAATATATATAAATATATTTCCACACTTTTGATTAAATTATCTTTAGAGAATTATTTGGTTAAATCAATGATGACATATATTTTCATTTTTACCTCAGAATAAATAAATTAGTGTAACTTTATGTTGTTTAGTTTAGCTTTGTTATTATTATTTTCTATATTCAGGCAGTATTTGTTTAGCTGCTCCAGTAATAAACAGCAGTAATAAACAGCAGTGTCCTCTTCTCTCAGACTCACTGCCTCTTAAAAACTGTGTACTTGTGGAAACGTCCTCAAACAGAATAAAGTGATTGTTCATGGAATCTGCATATGTGGGTTTATTAGTTGTACCCGAGTTAACAAATCCAGTCCATTCCAGAACTTTTACTGGTTTCTGCCGT
This sequence comes from Alestes dentex, assembly GCA_037576975.1. NCBI lineage: Eukaryota > Metazoa > Chordata > Actinopteri > Characiformes > Alestidae > Alestes > Alestes dentex. The sequence goes on along the minus strand of JBBIGA010117645.1, from coordinate 5,801 downwards.
ATCCAGTGCCTGTATAATGCCTGTAATATTTTTACAGATTATTTCATTAATATGTGTTCTGTATGTTACCATTTTGTCCAAACTGGCTTAGCCAATCAGGTTATAGAGCTGAAAGTATAAATTTACAAAAATATCATATTTACCCTTCCAATGTATTTAGATTGCCACAGTCTGTAACAGTCGACATTACAAATATGCACAACTAATTTTATTGTAGGTTTAGACCGGCCCATCCTGATCTCCTTACCCTTGATGCCTTAACAAAAGTAGAATTACCCCCCCCCTTAAAAACTAGTCTACTCAAAGTCAAATCATTAATATGCAACTACATTGCACACTCATGATAAATTATACTGTCTGCACTCTAACATGAAATAAATGATGCTTGGAATCCTCATTCTTAACTTCAAGCGTCCACAGATGATATAATATTAATAATAACAATAATTATAATGATAATAATAAAATAAAATAATAATAATAAATAAAAAAAAATAATAATAATAATTGTATTTTTAGAGCACCTTTCATACATTTGAATGCAGCTCAAGGTGCTTTACAAAAAGGGCAGCAACATAAGCAATAAAAAACAGTATTAACATTCAAATATGAAAGTTAAATTATAAAAATAATAAAAGGGGCACAAAAAGACACGTCAGCCAAAATAAATCAACAGACAATACCCCCAGAAATAAAAGAAGTAAAAGAAGTAAATATAAATCAGAGGTGACTAACTAAAAGCCAGGGTATAAAAGTATGTTTTCACCTGCTTTTTAAAAATATTGAGGGAGGAGGCCTGAGGAATATCTTTGGGCAACTTGATCCATAATAACAAAAGGCTGCTTCTCTATATTTCTTGTATTTTGCAATTGGAATGTTTAACAAGCCAGAAACTGATGATCTTAAGGATCAATCTGGAACATACTTGGTCAGACACTCTGAAATATATGATGCTGCTTGTCCATTTAAATCTTTAAAAACTAACAAAAGGAATTTCTTTTTAAATCTAAAAGAAACTGGTAGTCAGTGTAGTTTTATAGGGGTAATGTGCTGAGTGTATTCGCGTGTATAAGAATAACAGCAGAACTCAACAATGCTAAGTTTCCCAGACTGAACTTAAAACATAAGTCATAGCAATATTTGACACAGTGACAGTGAGTATTTACTGTTATTAATCATTAAAAGAAAGTGGTGACAAGGGGAAAAAAATAAATGCTAAAAAGGAAAAATCCATTTCTGGCATTTGGATGCTCAGTTACTTTAACAGTGTTTGAATTTGGGTGCCGTGGTCAAGACAGATCCTCATGCCTGTGCATGATGGACAAACCACTCTATCATATTAATGCAGACAAGAGAATTGCTCCAGTCATCTTGGTCAACTTTCCATTCTAACTCCTTTTTTATTTGGAAGCCAGATAATACGATTCAAATTTGCCACAGTCAGCAAAACATAAATAAATTATGTCTTTATGGCAGTCTGAAGTGTCCAAGTCAAAACCTTTTATAGAACTGAAAGTGTGTAATTGGTTCTTGCTGCTGAATAACTTTTTTCATGTTGTAAATAGAGTTCACAACACCACAATTTTCTGCTTCAGAACCAAAATCTATTTGTTCAATGGGTGATAAGTCTGTTAGGTCTCAGTCACGTTCGTCCCTCACCTGTGTTGGAGCAGGTGTTTGTACATTGTCTGTATCAGTGTGAGTCTTATTCAGTGTCTCAAAGGAACTGACGTGATCATGTTTCTATTGTTCATGTTTCTATTTGAGTATGTTTCTATTGTTTTGATGAAGATGTTGCTCATTTGAAACCAAGTGAGTGCAAATAAGACATGCAGAAACATTTGTTTGCACTGCAAACTGCATCCAATCATAATGTTTTATGTATTCAAAACAGGTATGTAATGCTGTTTTTTGTAGAATCTATATTTGCAAAAAATTTGTTTATTAGGTGCAGTTTTTGTACAGCTCTGTAGGCTGTTCTGTCAGTGTGCCTCTCGAGCACAGTAATACACAGCCGTGTCTTCAGTCTTCAGTTTGCTCATGTGCAGATACACCTGATCCTTGTTGTCTCTGAAGATGGTGAATCTTCCACTGACCGCACTAGAAAAATACTTCCTGTCACTGTCATACTCAATAGTTGCAACAAATTCCAACCCTTTTCCAGGAGCCTGTCTGATCCAGGCCATCCAGGAGCTATCAAAGTCCAGTCCAGAGGCTGTGCAGGTCAGGGTATGAGATTCTTCAGGTTTGATGACCACTGGATCAGATTCAGTCAGTGTCTGACTGCAGGAATCTGGAATACAGGATTAAGTAAATGTAGACACTTAGAAATGCTAAAGCACATCAAAGAATTTACTTTAAACATATAATAAAGCTGGACTAACTTTGAATCCACATTAATTAAGCAATGTAGATCAAAAAGTTGTTCCATGCCATCTCAAAGAGCTTAAAAGGCTGATCTTCATGTAATTCTGGGCAAGCTCCTGATAAGCAATTCATCTGAATATGTCAATTTATAGGGCTGTGCCAAATGTTTAATTTGCATAACCCAACCCTAAAAGGGCATACATACTGATGAGTAAAAGATAAGTGTAGAAATGCTGCATTACTTTTTACTATGAAGGTGATCAATATCATTATTATTATTATTATTGTTGTTAGTCTCTGTTACTGTCTATTACAGTTCAAGGCATTCTAATATTCAGATACTAATACAGCTCACAGTTCAGTGTAAAACCCCTAACGTTCTGTGTAGGTTTAATGTTTGGTTATTTGAAATCGGTTGTGCTGCACTTAGCACATATCACTGTTCAGTGGCCATTACTAGTTCGTATGTCTGATTTTAGCCAGCTTTTATTGTGGTTTAAGAATCTGTAATTATATGTCAGTGAGAAGGAACTTGTGTTGTCTGAGGAAAAACAGCTTGGGGGTTTAAAAACAGTGAAGGGTAAAAAAGACCTGATCAGGGCAATGCTAAGTATGTGATTTAGGACATGTGCAAGCTCCTTTTTAATAATACAGCTGTCCCTGGAATAAAAGGTTCACTTTTTTGCGCATTAGTAGACTATGTCCTACAAACATAACAAATAACATTAATATTTGATTAACTTAATGTTGATCTCATTTGTAGCCAAACTGTTTTTGTTCAGAAAAGTCCTCTGGTTGCACATCTCTGGCTGATAGCAGCTACTGTACAAACTGGACTCAGCAGCCTACAGTTATTCGATTCAGTTTTATTTCTACAATCAGTGTAGTCACAAAACAGCTTTACACAATTCTGCTCTGAACCCCTAGTGAGCCAAAGGTGAAAGAGGTGAGGAACAACTTCCAAAAGTTGGAAGAAGAAACTCCAGGAGGAAGCAAGACTCAAAATGGGGAACCCATCCTCCTCTGCTCAACACAGAGAGAAAGAGAGTGAGAGATGAACAATATAAGAGCTTCATGTACAGACTTAATTACTGCTTAACAGATGGAATTGTAACAGACTAGGTACTGTTTGAGTCAGTAGCTGAGTCTGAGTGAGGAGCAGTTGCCTTTGAATAGGGAAAGAGCACATGAGGAGACCAGAGTAGTCAAACCAGTCATGCACACATTGGCAAGGGACCCCAACGACTGCAGATCCTGGAGGTGACAGATATGATTAAGCACATACGCAGTCATGATATTACCTGTTATACAGATTCCAGTGGTTGAATCATTACGTGGCCACACTCATTTCTCGGACGGTCAATTAGTGTAGCTCATTCTCTCTAAATCATCTATGTATGGCAAGACTACATCCACACACTTATGACTACATGCCGTTAATTATATTGATGAGTATGTGTTGTCATTTTTATACTAAATCATATTAAGTGCTGTATATCAGAGGAACTGATCATGTGAAGTTTGTTTCTTCTGTGTTAATGAAGATGATGCTTTGCTGGAATCCAAATGACTGCAAATAAGGCATGGAGAAACATTTGTTTATACAGAAATATGTATCCAAATATGATGTTTTATGTATTCATAACAATATATAATGCTGTTATTTCGCAGAACCTATATTTCCAAAAATGAGAATAAAGTTTACGTAAGTGAACAAGTGCAGTTTTTGTACAGCACTGAAAACTCTTTTGCCACTGTGTGTGTCTTGCACAGTAATACACTGCAGTGTCTTCACTTTTCAGTTTGCTCATGTTAAGATACACCTGATCTTTGTTGTTGAAAAATACACTTGAAAAATACTTCCTGTCACTGTCAGGAAGTACTCAATACTTGAAACAAATTCTAACCCTTTTCCAGGAGCCTGTCTGTTCCAGGCCATTCAGTAACTATCAAAGTTCAGTCCAGAGGCTGTGCAGGTCAGGGTATGAGATTCTTCAGGTTTGACGACCACTGGGTCAGATTCTTTCAGAGTCTGACTGCAGGAATCTGGAATATAAGATTAAGTAAATGTAGGTATTTAGAAATTAATTGACATTATTTTAAACATATTTTAAAGCTAGACTGACTTCGAATAAGCATTAATAAAACAATGCAGATCAAAAAGCTGTTCCATGCCATCTTCATGTAATTCTGGACAACCTCCTGATGAGCGATTCACCTGAATGTCAATTTAAAGGGCTGAGCCAAATGACTAATTTGCATAACCCAACCTTAAAAGGGTATAAATACGGAGAAGTAAAAGATGAGTGTAGAAATGCTTCAATATTTCTCACTATGAATGTGATAAGTGAATACTACTGTTGTTGTTGTTGTTGTATTATTATTATTATTATTATTATTATTATTATTAATAATAATAATAATAATAATAATAATAATAATAATAGTAGTAGTAGTCCATTATATCTATTACTGTCCATTACAATGCAGGACATATTCATTCATACTTTCATATTTGAAGATCTCAGATGATAATAATGCAGCTCACAGTTCAGTATATAAACAGTAAAGTTCTGTGTTGGTTTAGAGTGGTTCTGAATAGACCGACCTCAATGGCATTAGAGTAAATGAGTGCAGTAATCAGGCTCATGTTTAACGGCATTTTGTGTTTGCGTGTGTGCGTGTGTATGTGTGCGCGTGTGCGTGCGAGATTTGTGTTACCTCCTCCTTATTTAAAGTGAAGCACCTAAAGGAGAAAGAGTTGTGAAATTTTACAGGATGCTCATTCATTTATTTCTGTGAATATTTATTGATTATTTAAGTAATTGTTCATCAAAAGTTTTCATTAACTGGACTATCTCAAAGTAACTCAAACAGTTTAAGCAATTTGAAAACTATGATACATGATCCTGTATATTTTCATTTTTTAATTAAATGATGGGCACTGAAATCCAACAATACACTCTATAGTAAGTCTATAATAATGTGTAACACTACAATAATGTGCACAAAAACAGCATAAATGCTGGTGATATATTCACTGTTACAGCTGGATTGCAGTAGTGCAGTGTATGACCATCTAATGTGGCACCCACTTGTTTTCATTTAACAAAAAGGAACATCTACACAGGTTTCATATTTTCTATGGATGTATATTCTCTGAATGTGTTTTTCTGTTTCAGTATATCAAAATGGCGATATATCAAAATACAGCCAGATTTTCTCAAAATCTGTGTAATCAAGATTTTAAGTTATAATGTCATATTTCTCACATATTCTATTACAAATGTACTTCTAAAATCTCAATAGAGTAAGTCATTATATTGAATCAAGATAAGTGTAGGTATATAGTAATAATAATAACAATAATAAATATAGCTGCAAGCAGCAATTACCGGGGTTCGAGCATCTAAGGATTTTGAGGTTTAACAGCT
>JBBIGA010117643.1:0-10295 GCA_037576975.1 Alestes dentex | reverse complement strand
GTGTGTGTGTGTGTGTGTGTGTGTGTGTTATATGTGCAAACTGACAAAGAAAGCAAGTTTAGTTGATTGGTGTCCCCAAATGTTTGTTGGCTGTGTAAGTATCCACTGTGCAGCTACCTCGTACAGCTTGATCCAAGTCACCTATTATTTCTCAATCAGGCGTATTCTGATAATCTAATTAGTGCGGATCCTGTGTATTGATGTCCTTTTTTCTGTTTTTGCAGCTGGAGCAGAAGCAGGTGACGCCACCTTTCAAGCCACAGATTACTGACGACTACGGCTTGGACAATTTTGACACACAGTTTACCAATGAACCCGTGCAGCTAACGCCAGACGACGAGTGAGTGAACACTCTGCACACAGCAGTTAGAAAAGCATTATAATACCTTATAGAATTAATAAAGTCACAAAACCCTCAATGAAAGGTCATTGTACAGGGTTTAGAGGTGTAATTGTTAATTTATGATCAGAATGGGCTGGCACTAGCATATGGGCTAATAATGTAACTGCCATCCAGGTAGCAATCACTATCTTGGCAAACACTTTTGATAGAATGATCATTCTAAAAACACATCATTCTAAAAGCAGCAATCAACATAACATTTTAGCTCTAGAACTAAATGAATGAGGTAGTGTTTGGCAACTTGATCTTCACCTGGAAGAGTAAAGAATTCACTGAATTGTCTTTATGGAAGTCTGGTAGTCTTTCAGTTTTCATTGCTGTTGTGAGCAAAGATTTACAACTGAAGATAGAAAGGGTTTCAGCTAATTAAACAAACATTACTCATCATTGCCCTTTAAAGATATCTTTTTGCTCCCATTTCAGCTTGTCATTCACGGATCTCGTGAATGGGCTTCTTTTCATTATTTGTAATTTACTCTTATAATGGTTCTTACCATTTACCGCCTCAAACACAACAGTAATAAAGTAAAGTGGCCCTTTACTGAATAGTCACTTGTGAACACACCACAGTACAGTGTGAACAATGTGAAATTCTTTCTCTGCATTTAACCCATTCACCAAGTAATGCAGAGAAAGAAAAGTAAAGGGTACCTCTGTGATGCCATTAGCAGTCCTGGGATTCAAACCCATGACCTTTTGATCATAGGGCCAACTTCCTAACCACTAGACACAGCAGTCATAAGGAAGTTATTAAGGCTGCATCACCCTCCAAAACCATAGAAACCAATAATATCACTTGAGAAGGCGCATCCATTTTGCATGCCTGTCATTACCCAGGTTTTAACTAATTTTTGTACGGTTTAATTTGATCACTAATTTTCAGCTGCGAAATGGTTTTTGTGTGCGTCACTGCACAGAGTTTATCTGGGCTGTGAAACATCACAAAACATCTTCCAAATGCTTTAATGGAAACCAAAGTGATGTATCACTTCTGCTGAATTCATCAGAGAGACGATTATGCAATAACATGACTAGATCAGAGCTGTAGTACTGAAGACTGAATCATTTAATAAGCGGGATTTCCAAGTATGGATGGAGTATGCATGAGAATCTATCTCACGGTTAAACCGAGATGGAATGCGTTCACCATCTGGAGACTGTCATCAAGAAGTGATGTCATGTGGAAATAAACCCTCTAGTGTTCTAATAGCTTTACATTATGAGCTGTGCTGGAAAGAACCACATTAGAATGAAAAGCTGTATAAACACAGAGACTGCATCTTGCTTGTGCACTGTCAGAGATTGTAGACCATCTGTTATTGTACAGTTTGTGCTAGTCATCTTCTAGACCTTCATCACTAACCACAGAGATGCTCTTGCCTGAATATTTTTGGGTAGTGGTCCAGTCTCAACCTAGCAGTGACACTGACATTTCTAAGACCATCATCAACAATGCTGTACCTGAAACACACACAATAACATGGCACTACCATTTCAAAGTCCGTGCTATACTGAAACCAGTCCACCATTCAAATATTTGAACTACAATAGTCCTGTGGTCAGAAACTGGCCAGAAAAGATGAATGGGGTAAATCAGTTTTGCAGCTACAGATGGGTTACAGTCTGCAGTTGTACACCTAGATAATTGAGCTGTAAGTAGTGACCCGTAAGTGCATCAGGTAGGGTTTTTTATATAAAAGTGGCCAGGGAGTGGACACCCAAGGTAGAGGTTTCTAACAAAGTGGTTCAGTGAGTGGAAGTACAAGGTAGGGTTTCTACTGAAGTGGTCTGTTAGTGGTGCACACGGTAGAGGGTTCTAATAAAGATGCCAGAGAGTGGAAAGTGGGTGCTTCTAATAACGTTGGTGTGTATACTCGCTCTGATTCATACTGGAGTAAAACAGCATTGTTGGAAGGGACTGAGAAACTTATTAATTCAGAGAATTTCAAGAATGCTTTTGAAAAATTTTGAGAGGCCTCAGAATGTTTAAAGTCTTTGTTTTCTTTGGTCACTCTCCCGAAATCTGCCGCCCCTTTTGAAAACACGGGAGGTAATTAAAACAAGTGCAGAATATTGTAGTTGAGACTCGCCAGCTGAATTAAAATTCCTCTTTATCTGGCCAGTTATTGAGATGAGAGTGTGGAGATGGTGGGTAGTGAGTTGGCTGAGAGAGTTCGGTGTGTAGTTGTGGTCCTCAGCCTTGTCTGTCAAGCGGCTTTTCAAACACTTGTCTTGCGGCGGGGCTTTGAGTTGGTGAATGTATTTCATCGGAGTAGAGGGGATTTCTGTCTCTCTGTCATCCGCCTGATTGTGTCAGTGGAGACGTTCGCTCCTCAAGGTATTCTGCAGGATTGCCGTTTTACATTACAAGAAGGAATGCAGTTCCAAATAAAGAAAACAAAGAAAACTCCAGCTCAATAAGAGCCACATATAGTAACAGGAACTATATGGGACACATTCACTCATAGAAGAGTTTTCTTTTAAATATTAATTCTGTTATTTTTAAAATCTTTTAGTTGTATTGTATTTATTTATTTTCACTTACCGACCGCAATATAGTTTAAGCTGCAAAATGAACGTTCTGTGTAACTTGTTCTTCTTAAAAACTAGAAAACAACTAATGCCATAGTAGTCCTCCCTTACCCATTTCACTGTGTAGTGTTTAGCTTTGAAATCTGTTTATTAAAAGACTTTGATAGTGCAGCCCCTCTGGTTGTTCCAAACAGACTCTTTTTGACCAGTCTGTATTCTTTGTAACTGTCTATCTATCTATCTATCTATCTATCTATCTATCAATCAGAGAATACCTAAATCAGATGTTCAGTCCCCCTTGAAACAGAGATAAAACAGAACATAGCATGTACAGTAAAAAGCTGCTAAAACATTAAAACTGTTTGCGGGATATTGTGTAGGTGTCCCTCATGCTTATAGAAGCCTGTGGAGGCATGGACTCCACAACACCTCTGAAGGTGTGTAGTATCTGGCTCAAAGACATTAACGGATCCTTCAAGTCCTTTAAGTTGTGAGGTGAGGCCACCATAGACTGGACTAGTTTGTCCAGCACCTCTTTATGTTCCTCAAAATATTGCTGAACAATTTTTGCAGTGTGGGAGGGCATATGGTCTTGCTATTAGAAGCCACTACAATCAAGGAATACCGTTACTTTGAAGGGGTGTACTTAGTCTGCACAAGTGTTTAGGTAGATGGTACATGTCAAAGTAACATCTGCATGAGTGGCAGGACCAAAGGCTGGCCAGCAAAACATTGGCCATCACACTGCCTTTGCTGACATCATTGACTCTACATGTTAGTAGTTTGAGTGTTATGGCTGATTGGTCTACAGAAAAATCAATTTTAATATAATTATATTAAAAATAAATGTAAAATAAATTATATGTTTGTTCATATAGAGTATGATATCTTAATTTCACTATATGTACATGTTTGAGCATGTAAGCAATTCATTCAGTATAAACTTGTGCAGTTCATACATACACAATATGGACAAAAGTATTGGGAGTCCTGACCATTGGGACTCCTGACCATTACACAGTATTGGGACTCCTGACCATTTTAATGACTTTGCGTTCAAACACTTGAGCTGTGTTCAAAAAGTGCACTCGTTAACTCGCTCACTCATTTACTACATAGTGTTTGCTATATAGGGGGGTTAACTACTGAACAAGGGGAGGCAACGTTTAGTTAATTTCGGACACTCGGGATGTTACATTACCTACGGCACTCAGCCTGCAGCTTCGTGCCTGCGGCCGAACCACACCCGTGAGGATTTCCACAAACACCCTCACTTTCACTCATGTTATATTGCTTAAATAAAGTGTTTATCTGTATAGTAGCTCCACATACACTGAGGTAAATGTGCCATGCTAAGCCTGATATCATTAACGCGATATGTGATTTAAAGACAAAAGAATTCATATCGTTGGTTCCATGGGACTTAATTCATTACCAGAATGTTATGATAAACTTGAACAACAAAACACTACTCACATTTGTGCATAACGTTCTCCGTTGCTGGTGACTGTACTGGTTCCTCCTCTTCTTGACTTTATTTCGCGAGATAACAGTAAAAGAAACCCACAGTGCAAGATGGTATGTGTGTATTCATGAAGTGTACAGTGTCTGGACACTAGATTTTGGCATGTTGCTCGCCGATTTTGTAGTGCACTAACTAATGGGTGAAACTGACAGTTGGAATTTCGAACAACACTATAAAATGGCTGATGCACTACATAGTGCCCTACATAGTGAACGAGTGCACTTTTCGAACACAGCTATAGACTTTAATATGGGCGTGGCCCCCCATTTACAGCTATAACAGCTTCCACTCTTCTTGGAAGGCTTTCCACAAGATTTTGGAGTTTCTTTGGAAATTTGTACCCATTCATTCTGTAGATCATTTATGAGTTCACACACTGATGTTAGACAAGAAGGCCTGGCTCATGATCTACGTTCCAGTTCATCCCAAAGGTGCTTAATGGGGTTTAGGACAGGGCTCTGTGTGGGCCAGTCAAGTTCTACCACACTGAACTCATCCAACCATGTCATGCTGGAATAGAAAAGGTTCTTCCCCAAACTGTGTCCACAAAGTTGGAAGCATGGCGTTGTCCAAAACCTGTTCTACCTGTTCAGTTTAAAGCAGTTTTGCCTTGCCCATTCCACCTACAACACTTTAGCCTCACCACTGAAGTGATGTGTAGTGTTGTCTATAGCAGAATTATTGGAGTGGAAGGTGGGCAAGGAAATTAAACCCATTCATGGCTATTGGAAAGTAAATCATCACTGCATATGGAAATGTTCCAAAAGAACCACACATCCTAAAGGAAAGGCCGACGCACATGTATATGTTAGGATTTGTGTCCCAACTTAATAGTCCCAACACATTTTAGCCTGGACTGCTTTTTAAGTGAGGCACAATAAGAGGCCACCAGTCAAAACAGAACACAATTAGAGGTATGAAAATCAAAATAGCTTTACCATATGAAAATATACTATATGGACACACCTGTTTTTTAGGGTTTGAGCTAGGCCCCTATACTTCCAGTGAGGGACAATCTTAATGCTTCAACACACCAAGACATTTTTGACAACACCATGCCTCCAACTTTGTGGACACAGTTTGGGGAAGAATTCCAGCGTGACTGTGTCTCAGTGCACAAACCAAGGTCCTTAAAGACATGGTTAGATTAGTTCAGTGTGGAAGAACTTGACTTGCCCACACAGAGCCCTGACCTCAACCACATCCAACAGCTTTAGGATGAACTGGAACGGAGATTGTGATCCAGGCCTTCTTGTCAACATCAGTATCTGACCTCATAAATGCTCTACAGAATGAATGGGCACAAATTCCTACAGAAACTCCAAAATCTTGTAGAAAGCCTTCCAAGAAAGGTGGAAGCTGTTACAGCTGCAAAGGGGGGACCAACTCCATATTAAAGTCTATGCATTTTAATGCAATGTCAGTAAGTCCCTGTCGGTGTAATGGTCTGGTGTCCCAATACTTTTGTCCATGTAGTGTATCAGGTGAGTGTGAACTTTTTCCCTGCTGGTGTGTAATAGGCATATAATGTCAAACTGCAGGTCGTGTGGCGGGTAAGTGGGTGTGGAATCGTCTGCATAATTAGTCTGGCATGAGTGTAAGCTTACACACACCAGCCCTCTGAGTTCAATAAGAGATTTCATGAGAGACTTCAAAGCTATGCACCAGCCCGACACTTCAAACGGAGGAGGGGGTGGGGATAAAAAACCTTCCCCTGTTTGACGGATCTGGCAGACGAAGAGAGAGAGGCAGTAAGAAAATGGAGGGTGAAATCCTCATTACAGATTTATTCTCCTGGATTAAGTGTGTGTGTTTGTGTGTGTGTGTGTGTGTCTGTATGTCTGTCTGTCTGTCAGTTAGTCAGTCAGTCTTAGAGAAAGGACAGTTTGTCACAAAGCACAAGAATTAAAAAGAATGAAACGAACTCTGCTGATAGAGGCACGACTTTATCCTGGCTCAGTCTCTCACACACACATGCTCAGATTTGAATAATTTAGATAATTAAGGTTAATTAAGAGGTCCCCTTCCCTAGGTTTTGAGTTATACTAATACCTGTTGTCTTAAATAGAACTGGAACTAAATATTAGAGCTGTAATCCAACATTTTAGCCTTTTGAAATGTAGAGTTATTATCATTTTGCCATACTATTGTCACAACCCATCCAATTTGTCACAAAAAGCTTCCAGGGTCTAAAAGAAGGCCATGAAAGAAAATAAAAACAACAACAACAACCATACTACTACTACTACTATTACTACTACTACTACTACTACTAATAATAATAATAATAGTAATTTTTTATCTCTCAGTCTGTCTCATCAGAACACATGTGCTGTTAGAGTGAAGTGGTTTGTTATATAGTCACATTTTGTATGTTTATTAACAGAATTCCCCGACTGCCCAGGCTTTGTGAGTTTAGTAAGTCTAGTGGGGTGAGTTTAGAGTCAGTTGTTGTGTTTTAAGTTCGGAGAAGCTATTAAAATTATTGTTCATAGTAATGGACCGTGCTCTACAGTTACAGCAGATAGAGAACAGCTGGAATACAGTCCTCTTTCTCCAACGCTGTACTCTCTGCAGGCTACAGAAATGCACAGGATGTGTCTGCACACTCTGACACATGTAAATGCAAAAGGTTGCCTGTCAGAATGCACAGACACTGCAGGCCCGAAAGGCTGACACAGATTCTGCAGCTTTACAGTTTACGCTGCAGGAGTCCTCCTCTGCCGTGATTCACTAAGTCGTGACGGCTTTAAGTGAAGTTTATGGCAGAACATAAAGCCTTATCGCCATAGCAGCGGGCAGCCAGCCCTCTGTCTGTCTGTATCTCTCTCTCTCTCTCCTTTCTGTCTCTCTCTCTCTCCTGTGGAACAGGCTGCATCTGGTAATGCTTTCAAGTCCCCTGAAAAAACATTTGCTCTATTGAGCGGCTTGTTTATTTTGGTCAGCGCCCAGAATGCCTTCTTTTTTTTGTTGTTGTTGTTTCTTTCTTTGTGGCTTTTTTGTGCATTTTTCCTCCACTCCTGCTGTAACACAAGCTTGGTGCAGCATTCAGATGTCAGTCATGTTTCTTCTCTTGGGATTTTCTCCTGAGCTGGGACATCTTCCACTTCAGGCTTTTCTACACACATACACACACACACACACACACACACACACACACACACAAACATGCCATTCACCTCAGTCTGTACTGTATTTTTTTCTGCTTGAAATCAATAGCAGGTGCCATTCAGTAACAAAATCCAGCCAGAAGAAAACTGGATTAAAAAAATAATAATAAAGAGAGAGAGAGAGAGAGAGAGAACCGCTTGAATAAAAAAATATTTTTAATTGTGTGGATTTAATCTGATTTTCTTAGATAAAATAAGATAAGCCTTTATTAGTCCCACAAATTTGCTTGGTACAGCAGAAAGTGGACAGTATAAAATTAAGAGCAGCAAAATTAAGTGCAACAGTAGAATAGAATAAAAATAAAAATAAAAAATAAACAAGTATAAATAAAAAAGTATAAAAAAAATATAGAAATTAAAAATATAGAAATTAGGACATATTATTTAATTTTTTTTAATGTTGTATTTTTCTGTGATCTAATGATGTTATTGTAGTTGTCAGTATTGTTGCACAGTCGGAATTAAGAGCTCAAGTCTGTTTTGGAATTCATTCCCGGTCAGTTCATGTTCAGACAGTCTGGGTCGGGTCAGGTTCAGATGCAGAATGAGATGCTGGCTGAATGTTTGGTCAGGTCTGACACAAACAGAAGATTCTCTGGCTTGAAATGGTTTTAAAAATTAATATTATAGTGTTATAGTGACCAAAATGATCACGATTATCAGTACCAGTATGGTAGTGTTAAAAAGTGTTGAGACTGAATTGTTATTATTATTATTGTAGTTGTTGTTTTTGTTGTTGATGGTGCAAAATGGGCAGCTGGTGGCCTGGTGGTTAGGGAGTTGTCCCTGTGGGTTCGAATCCCAGGACTACCAGTGGCACCACTGAGGTACCCTTGAGCAACACACCATCCCTGCTCACAGCTCCCCAGGCACCAAAGTCTGCAGCCCACTGCTTCACTTGAGTGAAAGGGTTAAATGCATAGGACTCAAGTAATTTTGTCTGGGATCAATATAGCTTTGCACTATTTACTAGATATTTCATGGTACAGAAGCCTGTTGGGCTGAAAAATCTCTGAAGCGCTGTCAGTGCCTTCTGCTGTGTTTTCACTGATACCAATCAAACTCGCACTGTGTTCTACACCTGGGAGACTGCTGGTAACTTTGGTCAGTATTTAATGCTGTTTTTCGAGGCTTAGTAATCTACAGGCTTAATGATCATTAGTGTGATTGTGCCAGCAATTGTTGTTATTAAGTTTTACATTTATGGTTAATATTCTTTTTTATAGCCGAAAAAATGTCCTGCTTCTCCTCCAAGCTTGTGCAGAGTTTTGGATAGGTTCCAGTGCCAAAACATCTGTTAATACTAAGTGTAGTGTGTGTGTATTCGGTTTTCTGATCGGTTAATCAGGACCCGAGTATTGATCATTTAAGGGCAATAATTTTGCCCATAGACCTCCATTCAGCGAATATTGCCCATTTTTATGTTGTGTCACTCGGCAAGCAGAAAACACCGCAGTGCAGAGGACAGATATCATGTGCTCTTATAATGCGAGTTGTTCAAACCCCCCTCGGCTTGGTCTACTAGTTAACGCGCCACGCTGAGAGGTCAGGGTTGCAGAGTTCCAGTCATGGTGTTAGGAGAGGTGAACCCTGGGACCGCAATGAGTCAAAAGTGTGTTAATTTGAGAGTGTAAGTCAACCCTTTTTGTTTTCACGGCCTCACGCGTTTGTTCTCGTCCATTTTTCCCATCCATTTTTGAGCCTAATTTAAACCCTTATTGGGTTTGTATGCTCAAAGTTGGCTAAAGGACCACTACTGGATACTCTTTGGTCTAGTATTGGTACCCCTGTCTTTTTGACCAGTGTTTTTACATTAACCCTCACCTGTGAAACCACAGTAACCACCTAGCAACAACCACAATTACCAAATCAACCGCACTGTCACACTTCGTATTTTCTCATGGAAATGCAATCTACTTCAAATTTTTAACTGTAATACTGTCGGTAATTTTACCTAAAAGTCACTTGTTAGAAAACGCATCAGATCAGATGTTTTAATCAAAATAATCATCCCAAACTCATGCAGAAACACAATATTTTGACAGACCCCACCAAGCTCAGACTGGATAACAGACCTCTCGTGTGTATGTTTGAGCTGGTGTGTAATGGGATCCAGTCCTGGTGTAGTGTTTTCGCAGCAGGGGTTTCTCTCTCTGAGCTTAAACGGGCCATTCCCTTTGAATGAGGAACAGGCTCCTGCTCTTGGTGAAGCTCTGGCTGTGTGTTAATTTGTGCACTGGTCTTAAGGGGAAAACAGGTCATGATATGTCCTATAGACTGTTAAAATACGCACAGATAAAATGCACCAAGATCTGACAAAAACTGTCATACATGTTTACACTATATGGACAAACCTGTTTTTCAATGTTGGGCTTGACCCTTTATCTTACCAAGACCTTTTGGACAACGCCATGCTTCCAACTTTGTGGACACAGTTTGGGGAAGGTTCTTTTGTATAACCTTGTATAACCTTCAAGGAAAAGCATTACAAAGAGAACAGGATGCTCTGGAGTGGCCACATGTCAAGAGCGCCATACCCAATGCCCAGTGTCAACTAGAGGAGTATAAATTATACTAACAGCGCAAACAGCTCCAGTACCTTTGGGACGAGTTGGAGTCCTCTTGCAGCTGGACTCAATCAAATTCTAACAATGTTATAGCATCT
>JBBIGA010117642.1:0-10295 GCA_037576975.1 Alestes dentex | reverse complement strand
TGTGTGTGTGTGTGTGTGTGTGTGTAGGTGTGTGTGTGTGTGTGTGTGTGTGTGTGTGTGTGTGTGTGTGTGTGTGTCTGTGTGTGTGTGTGTACCGTCTTGGGGGTCAATAATCTCTACAGTTGCGGTTCTCGGCTGCTCTAGTACCGTCAGGACCGGCTCAGACAGAACGATCTGGAAGGTCTCGGAGGACTCGTGTGATTGGTCATCAAGGACACGCAGCCGCCACGCGGCCCGGGCCTGACCCGGGTTAAACTGGACCTGCCGCTGGGCGTCGCCACGGAAATCCTGGCCATGTGCGGCAGTGCCATCTACGGTCGTGACAGCTGTGAGGGAAATGTATACACAAGTACATTTATATACATGTACGGCACTTCATCATTCAGAACATCTTCAGTGATGTCTTCATATGGGACATTGCTGTAAGAGCAAAATAATTTTCTTGGAGGAAAAAAAAGGTATACATCAGAACAGCTTGATTATGGATTTGGATCTGTATGCTAATGTATTACTGTAGGAGTTCTGTGTAACTTGCTAGGGTAAAGGACCAGTCCGAGTAGACTGAAAGGACATCTACTCACTAACAAATGAGGTTTCTTCCAGGGATCCTCTCCGTTTCAGAGTGACCTCCAACACCCGGCTTTCTTCTTCTACACGGTAAACCTTTCTCTCAATGGACACCCAGCACCAACGGAGCAGGAACCGCTCTGGACCAGCACGGTTTCCCTCTACAAGGGTCAGCATGTTAGTTGCAGGCTGGGACTAAACACGGCAGGACAGGATGAATGAGGAAGTAGTTCTTTGGCATTGCTTAACTAATCAGTCTGGGGTTCACAGTTAGACCCCAATTACAAAGACACACACTCCCTGCAAATACAGCTGGCTTCATTGTAATGAACCTGCAGTTCTCAGTTAGTTCAAACGTAAACATTCCAAAACCACCTGGAAACACTAACAGCCTGTTACAGATGCTACACGCAAGCTTGCCTAAAGGACAAAGTCATGACACGTAAATTCACTGAAGAAATGGTCAACAGATGTGCACCTCGGTAGGATGGCTAATTAGCACAGTAAATGTATGAAACGGCCATTAATGCCCATGAAATGTTGAAGGTCTGAGATCTTAGGCCCATTTACTTGCTTAATTAGCTTTTGGATTTGACACAAATGGGCAAATACATACATCTGGACATTTTGGTTCTTACCCTTGTTCTCCACAGTAAAGGAAAATTCATCAGTGGTGGCATTGACTCCATCAAGAAGGATGTAACTGATCTTCATTTCATTGATATCAGCTACAGAAAGTTACAAAGAGTTGTTTGTTAAGAATAAAAGACAAGGTTGAGAAGTGAAAGAGATTACATGAGATTACTATCAAAGATGACTGGAACATTGTTTTAATATACTGTGTTAAATTTACATTTCCACTCCAGTCAGAATGATGAGAATGAGAATAGCAGGCATGTCGTTTTTACCTTGAGTGAATGTACTGGTGTTGTTCAGCACAGTGTGCCTGATGAACCCATATCTTGGAGGTTCTATCAACCTGTATATCAGATCCACACTCAGAGCATCGTTCCCTTGCCTCCGTTCAGCAGCTTTGAGATGCTTACTGGTGAACCTGAAGCCTGGCTGTCCAGCGTCCAGCAAAGCGAGAGACAGGGCCGGACGGTTAACCACTATTCTAGGAGTCCCTTGTTCTTCCAGAAGAATCTGGATCTTCAGAACCTGAGGCTTCATGGTTTCAAGTTCAGTGTCAGGGAACACATAGAATCCTGTGTGGGTTCCGTCGGTCACTGTGAACGCGATGGTTTCCTCGCCATGATGTGTGCCGTCGTGCTTATAGGTAATGAGGTTCTGGCTCAGGTCCTCCTTGGTGAATGTGGTAATGGTGTGCGTCCTGTTGTAAAGTATTTTACCATGTACGGGGCCTTGTGTGATGATAAAATGTAGAAGGTGGCTGGGCGTGTCCTGATCCTCCACATCAAGCTCAAAAGGCGTGATGAGTTGCTCTTTGCCTTGCCCCAGGACAAGGGTATGAATACTCAGCACTGGGGGCTTATTGTCCACATCTGTGATGGATACACGGAATGTACGAAACACCACGTTCCGACCATCAGTGACCTGGAATTCAAAGCTGTCCAGTCGCGCCTCCTCCAGGGAGGTGTGGATGTAACGAATCTTACTCCCAGCCAGCTGGAGCTGGGTGAAGGAAGAGACGGAAATACCTGGATGGTCTGTGCACTCAAGGCGTCCCCGCGAGGGAGGTCGTGTAATGGTGAAGCGCAGGCGCTCGTCAGGGCTGTTCAGGTCCGATGTACTGAGGACATCTGTTGTGAGGATCACTGAACCTCCTTCAGGCAGTGCCACACCTTTGTTTATCACTACTGGGAACACCTTATCCAGCGCTCCAATTGTGATGTAGAAGTATCTGTCCACTAGAGGGTTAATGCCATCAGTCACATCAAATTTGATCAGGTCTCGAATGCCTCCCTGCCCTGTGTGAACATACTGAATAAGTACTTTATCAATGTCATCCTGTGTGAAGTTCATTCCAATGGTCAAATTGACAGTTATATTCTGGGATTTACAGAAGTGCTGCAAGAAGCCCTGAGCTGGACCCTGCCTCATGATAAAGGTGAGATTTGAGTCCAGCGAATCGAGGTCTGTAGCCTTCAAAAATCTGTTCGTGATGAGTTTAGTCTCCCCAATCTCAATCTCCAGACCATTGTTCACAGACAACCTCGGTGTCTCATCATCCACAGGCAGAATCAAAACCAGGATTTGCTTTTCAACTACATGCTTCCCATCGGTCAGTCTCACCGTGAAAGTGTCATTTGTCGTCTCTGACCCATCATGCTCATACATGATTGTCGAAGCTCTCTGTAATTGCTGCAGTGTGAATTTAACAATCATCTCTGTACTAGTTGGAAGATGCTGGATAACCTTACCATGTACTGGACCAGTAACGATCTCAAATTCCAAAATGTCTTTGGGAATATCAACATCTTCCGCATTCAGAATGGGAATGTCAATTGTCAAACTCATTCCCTCCCTTACCACAAACTCCCGAGAGAATACGACAGGTTCTTCATCATTTGCTGGACTAATAACAATGGGGAAGATTTGTTGATCAGACAGGTTGGTTCCATCTGTGCACTGAAAGGTAAACCTATCCTCGACTGGCTCGGTTCCTCTGTGGACACTCTGGACATAGTGAATTTGTCCAAGTCGAACATTTTTTATACTGAATGCAGTAACTGCTATACCAGCTCTTGACTTCTCATATCCAGGGGCAGGTGACACGTTTTCAATGAATCCAAAAGATGGCCGCACCAGGATTGTACATAGAATGTCATCACTTACTGTATCCAAGTCCCTAGCTTGAATGTTTTCCACTCTGATGACATTTTTACCTCCTTCTTCCACAGTGAACTGCTCCCCGATATGGATGTTTGGAGGCTTGTTGTCCACAGGAAGAATAGAAACATAAACCCTAATCTTTTGGATCACGCTTCCATTCACAATCCATTTGCTAGAGACTATAAGACTAAAAGAATCATTCTTCTCAGTTGGTCCCACCTCCGCACCAGAGTGCATGTATGTTACAGCACCATCTATGAAACTGAACAGTGTAAATACATTGGACACTATCCCCTTTGCCCTGATCACACCAAATCTTGGAGCTGATTCCACTGTAAGATGTACACTAGCGGCGTCTGGTCGGTTCTCTTCAGCTGTGTTTGATGTAATTTTAGCTGTGCCACTCTCAGCTACCTTCATGGTGATGTCTAATGTTCCTGAATGTAGAGTAACTGCTGGGATAACAGGGTTGACAGGGCTTACGTTAATTTTGACAGTTACAGGTACATTGTGGAAGCTATCACTGACATGTACCTTAAAGTGATCCTGCAGAGATTCCCCACTTCCATTATGCACATAAACAAGCAGACCTCCTTCTATATCTTTGAGCTTAAAAGTCTGCCCAACTGTGAGAACATTTCCTAAGCGTCTGAGCACTCCACTGTTGGGTACCTGGGTTACCGTAAATGTGATGCTCTCAGAAACTGTATCCTGGTCTGTTACATCCAGCACATCTTTGGTAATGATGTAGTTACTCCTACTTACTACATTAAATCCAGTGTTCAGAATTTGTGGAGGCTTATTGTTTACAGGCTTGAGCAGGATGGTGAAGCAGCCATTGGCCAGGTTTCCAGCAGCATCTTTAACTGTAAAGGAGAACTGGATTTCTCTCTGTACACAGCCAATTTCCTGATTCGGGGGCTTGTAAGCCACTTTCCCGTAGTTGATTTGAGCTTGTGTAAATTCAGTAATTGTAGTATTTGGCTTATCTGTCAAAACAAAGTGACCCAGGAAAGTGTGATTACTCAAATCTTTGTTAAAGGGTGGGTAAATGATAGCATACCGGAGGTCCTTGTCAACAGACATGAGGTCAGTGAAGTGCAGCATGTTCCTGTTGAGGACAGTAAGTTCATATTCCTGAACAGTGGCCTGTAAGGTGGTTCCAGGGAACAGCTCTGGAGCCAAATAATCAACTGGATGGACCTTAATGAAGAAGATGTGCTCTCCTGATTGGTTTGGGGGTTCATTGTCATCTTGCACTTTGAAGGTAAACTGGTCGACTACTGTGGATGTCAAGGGGGTTCCAATGAGACGATAGAAGAGCTTTCCTTCGATAATGTCACTGAGGTACCACTCTACAGTCACTCTCTCAAACACATGGTCGGTCTCACTGAGTCTCCAGGACGAAATGTCTGTAGGAGTTTGAGTTTGCCTTAGAAGCACTTGCCCCAGTGAGGAATATGGAGGAACCAGGGTGAACTTCAGATGTCTGTTTTCAGAGTCCATGTCTGTTGCACTAAGAACCGCTGGTGAAATTGGTTTCATCTCTCCCTTTATGACAACCAACCCAGTATTCACGTTCACAACTGGTGGCTCATCGTCTTGGGGGATTATTGTAACTGGGAACAAGAACTCAACTTCATTCCTCCCGTCTGTCATTCGGAAAACAATATTGTCACTGCAGGTCTCACTGCCATCATGCTCATACACAACCACCCCAGCATCTAAGTCATCGGGAGTGAAAAATTTGCGCTGGGAACCAAAAACTGTGAGGGTTCCATGTCGCAATCCATGGACTACAGATATCCTGACATTTGCAAGATTGTCTTCATCACTAATGTGGAGGTTCAGACTGCTCGATAAAGGTCTGGACTGGCCCTCAAATAGAAGCTGACCAGTATTCAAAGTTACGACTGGAGCCAGTGTGTTCATAGGTTTTACCACAATTATAAAAGAGAAGCGTTCTGAGGTCAAGCCTTCCTGATCAACAACCTCAAACTCAGCATGGAGAATTCTCTCCAAATCAGAGTCTTCTGCTGGAGGTTTGAAAGCGATTTTCAGGTCCCTCAAGTCTCTCTGGTAAAAAGAGCTAACAGCCTGGTTCGGATCGTCTGTACTAATAATGATACCTTGTTCTGGAGGAGAGACCACGTTGAAAATCAGAGCATCTGGGTGGGATTCCAGGTCCTCAGCTGCCAGCATATCATTGGTAATGGCCATCATAACAAACTGACTAACCTCCATCATCATCAGTGAGACGAAGCTTGGTTTAGGGGGGGTGTTGACGGCTGAACCATCTATGACCACTTTGAGCTGAAAGCGCTCCTGCTGTAGCATCCTGTCATGTCCATCAAGCTTCTCAACCACGAAAGGCACAAAATCCACTTTGGGTGACCCTGAATTGGCATGGAGTTTGTAGCGCACACCAAGGTTCAAAAACGCCTTACAGTCAACTGGTTGATGGCTTGGAAAATAACTCAGAATTGAGCCGTACTTGGGGTAACCTCCCATCCCAATAAGGGGCATTAGCATGCATTTTGAGGTGCCTTCACCAAACGTAATTGCAAGCCCTTGAGAACTGATTGGATTACTGTAACCAATATGTTTATCTACTACTAAGGGATGGTTTAGCGTCACAAGCTTTTGTGCATTATGGGTCACAACCACTCGCAAGGTTAGTGGGATGACAACGGTGTCCGTTGGAGTGTCGTACCTGAGCTGAAGCCTTACGTGGTCCGTTCCACCACTCTGAGAGCCAAAATGCAAATATTCCACCTCACCTTTCTTGAAGGAACAAGGGAACATCTTAAGGGAGAGCATCCCAGATCTCTGAGCTAGGGGTTCATGGTCCAGGACTGTGAAGTAACAGCGATCCCCGGGCCGAACCCTCGTAACAAGGTGATGAAAAGGGTCAACAACCACTGAGAGTCCGCACGGAACTGCAATCTCATTGTTGGCCTGCAGGATGGATGCAGGATCAGGTCTCGGTCTCGGCTGATAGTGAGGGACTGTTTCCCAGAATGTGCCATCCACCCAGACGGAGCACAAAGAGATCACCCCGAGAAAACTAACCTGCTGTAAAGGTATGTTGAAATAATGTAGAAATAATCGCCAGTGTAAAGACATGTTCTTCTGAGCTCCAGCCTTTATTCTTCTGAACACTGGTGCCAAAGATGGCCTTTAAGTACTCTGTCCTTCTGAACAAATGTTTAAAGAAGGGAGGGAGGGCGAAGGAATTCCTAAGTAGCTGTTAGTGACGTGTTACTTTTCCTGGTGCCCTGACTGACTGTCATTTAGACCAAAACAATAAAACCAAATACACACACATACAAAAGTACAGTAACCACAAAGCTCATTGTTTATTGGGCTAAATAAAAAATACTGCATTTTTTTTTTTACAATTTTTACATATTTTCATGCAGAAAAATATTTAAAACACTCTGGAAGTCAGTAGTCTATGGAATAAAAAAAACAAACAAATTGTACTAATGAGAATGTGAAGATTGTGAGTGTGTGTATGTGTGTGTGTGTGTGTGTGTGTGTGAGAGATGGTATGTATGGCATCAGTTCTCTGTTCTTCTCATGTAATGTTTACAGTCTTGAAGTGATTATGAATTAATATTATTTAGTAGTATTATTATTATTTTTATTATTATTGGGCCGCTGTCTCATTACTGGGGTTCGTCCAGGTTGATTTCAGTGAAAAGGTCCACAGAGGTTTCCCCTGAAATGCAGAAAACAAACAAACGTTACACTGAAAATACCACCAAAAAACATTATAACCCCTAAACTCGCTCTGAAGGCGGTCCCTCCCTCTGATAACTAACACACTACATACTTACATAATCAGTAGCAGTATTCAGTAGTATTTAGTAGTATTCACTTGTATTCAGTAATTATTAATAATGTGTGGTCTTTCAGTTATTCTCTATAATCACTGTTTATCAGTTCGGCATCAATAAATAAATAGCTTGTATATTCTTTTATATGAAACAACACTCTCAAAAACTGATGGAAGTGATGACAGAATCCAGGATTCTCTGTACAATTTATTTATTTATTTACTTATTTATATTTTTATCCAGTCAAACGCAAAACTGTGAACACCCCAGATGAAATGACTTGTTTTCGTTGATTTTCTAAGTGAAAAATAAAAATCGTGGCATTTTTCTGCACATTTTGGTAATTTCTATTTATTCATTCTATAAGCTTAAAACATTGGGAAAGTATAAAAAGTAAAATATAAAAAGAGCCAATTTTTGTGCAGAACACAGTTTAGGTTTTATTTTTCTCCCCTGACATTTTAAATTCAGCAAAAAAATGTGCAGAAGTTGAGAATTTTCAGGTAAAAAAATCAACAAAACGTATTATTTGCACGAACTTTTGCGCACTACTGTATGTGTAATTTCACCTGCACGCAGGTTTTAGCGGTTGTGTTGAGTCTGTAATGGATTCTGTGTGTAGAAATGGGTACGGACCGGCGTTCGTGACGTTGTTGTTGTTTTCATTGTGCTGGGGGTCTCCGGCTTCGGCTGGGTCCTGATCGGCCGGTTTGGGTTCTTCGCCGATCAGATCCAAATCCAGATTAAACTCCACCTTTTTAATGGGCGGAGTCAGGCTGGTATCGGACATGAAGCTGTCTTCTTCTGGAACGTTGTTGGGCTCTGAAGGGCAGAAAGCAAAAAACCATCAGTCCAGTCCAGTCCAATACTGGGACAAGACTGCGAGAACATTCCTCAAACGGAATGTAGCTGTCGGACCTGCTTGGAAGCCATTTATGGTTAAGGACGGCTGAAAACAGGTCCAAAGACTCTCTCCGATTCACACTTTTAAGGCAACTTGCCCCTCCTCTCTCTCCCCATACATTACAGAGGCAACTCTACCAGAAAAATTTTCAAAACATTGCTTGTTATTCACAACATCAACTTTCCATGATTGTACGACTGCAAAGAGTATTCATAGAAACTGCAACCCACTAGAATCTCCTGTGAGAGTTTTATCACTCTGGAGGCGTGTGAAAGTTCCACAGCACAAACTAACTCATTCTGAGTTCGGCTACAGATGCTGCAACCTTCATATGACCCTCAGAATGATTCTGTGAAGATCATGAAATGATGTGAGATAAAAAAAGTTTTGATATGTTTGGGTCCATCAACATTCAAGAACAGCGATCAGCCATTTCAGGAAGGCGGGTCAGAGCCGGTCTGGTTGCGGTGAGAGGTTACCGGGGGATTCTGCTGGTTTGGTCGTCTCGCCCGCAGATCCGTTGGCTGCAAGATTCGCTTCGTTGGGCTTCTCCTCCTGAACATAGTCCACTGCAGACAGCTCTGTGTGAAGAAGCAACACAGATTGACGAGTCAGGAGAAATTATTCACACCTTCAAAATCCCAGACTTTTTACACCCCAAGGTTTATTATCCAGTTCACAAATCCTGGAACTCATCATTTTTGTCAAAAATGTATATCTAGAGTACATCATGGATAAGAAATTAGGGATAGGCACCTGGACCCCATGACAACCACGAGAAGATCTACCCGACCTGATTGTTCAGTATAGAAACAAATGTAACTCAACAACACTGTTTGTACAGTTAACTCCAAAGAAATGAGATGATATTATCCTTTAGTAGTCCTTGTTATGATTATAAGACCCTCAGTCAAATGACATGACCTGCTCATTTTCTAAATGGAAAGAAGTTAATGCAACTGTACCACACTTCAATATGACATTTTAGCACACATTTTATTTTTTATTTTATGTCACTACTTATGCAATAGTATTATCATGTCCAAAATTAATACTTATATTACTATTACGTGTAACAATAGACTCAGTATAGAGAACAACTCCAGACCACAGTTAGTGTTACTACTAAACTTCAGCAGAAATGTATTTATTTATTTACAGTATTTATATCCTCTCTCTGTGACTGCAGCTTCTTCTTCTTTCTCTTTCGGCTCTCCGTAACTGCAGCATTTTGTGTATATATGGAGTATTTTGTGGAGAGTTTTATTTTGACTTCATACTATATTTTATATTGTTCTTGTCTCTGTGTCTGTTCGGTCGTAACAGAAACACTTTCCAGGATCAATAAAGTTTTCTGATTGCGATTCTGATTCTGATGAATAAGCTCCACTGCAGTACCACTGAAGACCACTAGATGGCCCACAAATTGAAAACTCATTGAACACCACAATAATAATAATATCCTTAATTATCTGTAATCTGTTCTTGCCTTTGTTGGTTTGTTCAAAGGTTCCTCCGTGTTCCATACTCCGAAGAGGGGTTTCATGGTCGTTACCCATGTTGGTCAGGTCAAAAGAATAACTCTGGACACACACACACACACACACACACACACACACACACACAACATATAACATTACATGTGCTTTGGTTCAGCATCTCTGAAGAACAGAAATACACTGAACTAACTTCACTTAAAATGAGGAATTCCAGAAACAAAATATAATAAATGAACTCTGATCAATACCAGCATTGGTATATACAAGACATTGTGCTGATGGAACATATTTCAAAAACATACATTTATAAATATGCACAGGAACTAATCTGGTGTGATGCTGAACTCCCTTTGGTACCTTTACTTCTGTGTGTGGCTACAAATGAAGTCCTAACATCAGAACTTCAAGACCTATGGCCTGAAACTCAACCTGTATGAATGAATTCAGTGTCCTTTCACTGTATGCCTTCATCAGATTAAAGGGAAATACCAACAGTTTCTAAAATCTGCATCATTAAATGTTAAGGTGTGAACAAGAGGTTCAGAGCAGGTTTGGTGTCAAATGCTCCACAGTGGCGGTGAATGGAACCAGACGTTTTCCTCTAAAAGCTCCTCACAGAAAGTTCTTCCATCAGATGGTTCTGGTTGCGCCGCCTGACACCTGAGACGTTGTTCTACCAGAGTTCTG
>JBBIGA010117641.1:0-28594 GCA_037576975.1 Alestes dentex | reverse complement strand
TCTAGGCTCCTTGTATCTTTAGGCACTTTGCAGCCTGTCACAGTAAAACATTTGTTCACATTTCTTTCATTTAATCTACTCAATATATCAAAGATAAGACAACTTGACCAGCAGGAAATAACATTTTGGCTCCAACAGGGTGTTTCAAAGCAAAATATAAAGAAATGGGGTTAAGACTTTTGCACAGCACTGTATATTAGAAATAAAGAATATTTCCAACATCTTATGTAAAGTGTTTCTGGGACAACATTGACATTCTGATACAACGTCCTCTCTTATGATGGGTTCTGAAACCCTTTGCTGTCCTGGAATGCTCTGAATGTCATCACTGGTGAAATATTCACAAGTGTCATAGTGATACGAGTGCAAAACGAAACGAGTGTAGGAGGTCCAGTCAGTGGGGACTCTTCTTTTTTCTCTTCTTCACAATGAGCTTAAATAACCTTGTGCTGGGCCACCGAGTGCTGTAAGTGGTAGGCTTGCAGGGGGGTCATGCTGGGGGTGGGTATTAAATGAACAGCATTGAAGAGCTAACAAACATTGCCACATTGAGATCCGTGGCCTCAGACTGACCTGTGAGCTGCAAGTCGGCTGTACCGTGGCAGGGCTGTCCATGTCTGTTTGCATCTCAGCAGTGCTTCTCACCAACTCAGCTCACAGGACAGCAGGCAGAACAAGCTCAAAACGTACCGGTTTTTCATGCAACACTGATTTCAGGCCTGTCAGCACCAGCATGTACTTATACCTTCTTAGTAAAAAAGCGTCTGTCCTTTGAATTTGGTGCACTGTCATTCCTCGTCCTTAAGATGAGCTTGGCTATGTGCATAAAGACACACACAAACGCGCTCACATTATGGCTCAAAACATTGATTTTCATTCATTCTAACCAAACATACTCTAATTCAGGAAAAAAAAAACAATCTGAGAAACATTACTGAACATTACAGCCTCTGTAGGACCACAAGGAGCTGACAATTTCTTCCAAAAAAATAGCCTGTCTGAGGCCAACACGTAACTGACTACTAAATGATAATACATTTAAAGAATAATAGGATAACCACTGAATATTTTTTAAGCAGTGGTATTAATCTGCTAAAATTAGTCTATTGTCAGTCCAAAGAATGATTAGAAAACTTAAAAAGTTAATTGTGTCTGCCCCTTTTATCTTATACCTTATTTTTTATAGAGTAGCAATGTTATTCGGAACATTATGTCCCAGAAATGCTTAGGATGGATTGTGAAAAATTCACAATAGCTACACAAAACTCATTCAGTAGATTTATGAGGTTCCTTTGTCCTTCTGGAAAGTTTCTGAGTTCATATCATTTTTCAGCAAAAAGTGGAAGATTCTCACACCCTCAGAGATAGTCGCCTTATGAATTTTGCTCAGTTTAGGCTTAGATGAATAATGTATGAAGGATAATCTACGTGATGATGACAGGTAAGAAGATGAAAGTGCTGAGAAAGCATTTCCATGTTTAATGGACCTTGCCTAGCCCAAATACTCACATACTTACACTCTGTCTGAGGAGCTTGTCACCCCATCTCAGGCCTGTATGAGCGTCACAAACCACAACCTAGATCTTGGACAAAGAAAGAACAGAAAGGAGTTTAGATATGAGTGATAGGAAGTAAAGGAGGTGTTTAATTTTCTTTACTGAACCTTTATATATACATAAAGTTGTGCTGGTCAAGATTCAATGATTCAAGCCACTTACAACAGCAACCAAGTCTTCTATGCCCCCATGGTAGGTGGTGAAGCTCTGTACAGGGTTGGTACAGGAATTGCTCCATTTCATACTGCAAAACCCTACAGAGGATAGTGAGGACCGCTTAGAAGATCAACCGGGTCTCTCTCCCCTCTATCACGGACATTTACACCACACACTGCCACCATCATTGTGGATGACACCCCACACCCATCACACACCCTTCACACACACTCTTTCACCCTATTCCCATCTGGCAAAAGTTTCCATAACATATGGGCCTCCACTGCCAGAACAGGAAACAGTTTCTTACCTCAGGCCATCAGACCCCTCAGTCAGAACTGAACCATACACTGTAAACACACACAAAAGCCTGAACTGAACTTCCTCCTCTCCTTACATAGTTCATAAACACACTGCAGTGTTCTGCCCTAAACAAAACAACTTACACCCAACTGCTACTGTAAACACCCTTCACTTGTTATATAATGTACACTATCCTGCTGCTGCTATTATTCATGAAATCATTTATTTTCTGCGATCTACCTCTATATTTGCATTTTTTCACGATTAACGACACCACTGCTGGAATACAGCACGTCATAATATTGTATTAATTCAATCTTGTACTGTAGCTGTTCCTGTCGACTGCACTAATTATTGTCTTGTCCTGTTGTTTTGCTGCTCTTGTGTTTTTCTTGCTCTCTCTCTGTGTATTTAGTCTCATCTGCACTTACATAGGTTTGTGTTGTTTCTGTTTCTGTTCTTGTGGTGCTCCATGGTCCTGGAGGAATGTTGTTTGCTTTCCCTGTGTACTGTGTATATACCTGAGATTAAGCCTACTTTATTTGACTTTACTTGACTGATGCAGGCATTCGTCTGTCTGAACCTGTGAGTAAAGGTGTCCTGACCAGTTTGTATAACCCTTCTAAGACTGGAGAAGGGAAAGCTTGTGCAGAATGAATTCAAATGGACATGTTATACCTTGAGGTGCTCAAGGCTTCTGTCAGCACAATTCATTACACAGAAACATGTAGGCTTGTGACAGTAATTGGCCCAATCATGGTTCCAGTGATAGCAGTGATGGGACACATGCTGGGTACAGACTATACTGAACAGCTGTCAGGCTTTTTCCCTGCTCTGAATTTCACAGCATTTCAGCACCTTTTATTTCCAGCATTGAACTGAATTGTGTTTTCAAACAAGACCAAGTCAGACTGTACTTAAGTCAAATTTAGTTTGAGTTCTAATCATATAGACTTTTATAAAGGCTTATTTCAACAAGCATTACACAAACTGGAGAGAAACTGAGGAGAGTAGCCTTTATGACATGTGATGCATGTTGGAATGAACCTTCATGAGGCAGCTGTGTGGCCTAGTGGTTAGAGAGTTGCCCCTGCTATCAGGAAGTTGTGGGTTTGAATCCCAACACTGCTAGTGTCATCACTGAGGAAAGTACTGTCCCCACACACTGCTCCCCAGGTACCCCTCGTCGGTGGCAGCCCACTGCCTCACTTGGTGAATGGGTTGAATGCAGAGAGGGAATTTCACATTGTTCACGGTGTGTGCTGTGGTGTGTTCACATGTGACTATAAGGGGCAGCTTTGCTTTTTATGAATGTTTATGTAGCCTTATGAACACAGTCCTTACTATTGTGATTAAATAGAAAACGTTCTAGCAATTATTTGTCAGTCTCATTAAAATATGAATCAAGATGAAATATGAAATCAACTAGTTTATGATTTTTCTGTCAGAGAAGGTCAGGAAACCATTAGTCTATGCAAAAACCCACTGAATGCACTCCCACTGCAGGGTGAAGCCAAGCCCGTGTGAAAATCTTGCCATTTTGTTCTTCCCTTGTTATGCCACTCCACATGTGTGCCTTCTCATTCCTGTCATCCCTCATTCTGTGATTTTGCTCAGCCTCACCTGGCTCTGCTGTCATGGATTACTGTAGCTCATAACGACACGGAGAACTGACACTCAGCCACATTGAAATGCAGGATCAATATCAGCATTAGCCATGATAATCCTCACCTTGCATTCCAGACCTGCCAGCACCCCCCACCCGAACGGTACACAGCTAAAGTGTATGCATCTTCAAATGACTACTTTCAATGCTTGGCTTGTCAGGGTTTTCTCTGGTGACAGATGACACTGTAGGTGACTTCATCCCTTCAGCACCCAGAGACTGCATTGCAGTGGTTATGACTTGTCAGCTGATTATAAAGAAATTTCAATCTTTGTCAGAACAACTATTTTTAATAGCTCAGATGGAAAAGTTCAGATTTTACATACAAATAACATAGGACTTTATTGTGCATATTTTATTTTTTTTATATATATATTTTTTATATATATTATTTATATATTATTATATATATTTTTTAAAATATATACTCAGACATTCATGTTTTCACACACACACACACACACACACACACACACACATATATATATACACATACATACACACCCACACTACCAGTCAAAAGTTTGGACACACCTTCTCATTCAATTATTTCCTTTGCTTTTATTTTTGACTACATTGTAGATGAATATTGAAAACATTACCTATTGCTCTGATGACGGCTTTGCACACTCTTCTCTTGGGATTTTTTCAATCAGATTCATGAGGAATCGACCTGGTATGGTGTTTAATTAACAGGTGATCCACTTAATTAGTGGAAATTCTTGCCTTCTTAATGTGTTTGAGACCATCAGTTGTGATGGTGGGGTTCTGGTTTGTTTGACTTGTATTCTGGGTTGTTTACTTTTCTTTACTGCATTATTCCATGTGTTCCTTCATCATTTTGTTTATTTTCAATATTAATCTACAATGTGGAAAATAATAAAAACAAAGAAAAACATTGAATGAGAAAGTGTGTCCAACTCTTTTGACTGGAAGTGTATATATATATAAATACACACACACACACACACACACATACACACACACACACACACACACACACACAATTTATGCATGTGTGTGTGTGTATGTGTAATTTAAACTAACAGCCCGTCCCTGTATCACTTTATTACGGTAATCTCTCTGCTAATGCATTGCTGTAATTTTACTCTGGGCTGTAATGAACATTTTCCAGCCAAGGCTTCCATTAAAAGCAGCAATATATTGAAAGGTTAATTTATACATTTGTTACACCCAACAGTGCATTGCTTAATACTACAAAATATTGTAAAACAGAATTTGCTGTACATTTACATTTTCTATAGCAGTTGCATGCACTTAAATCAGTCATTAAGACTACAAAACAGCAGCTATAACATTCTGTGATATAAACTGTAGATACTAGCAAATTAACAAAAATGAACAAAACGGTGTGTAATGCTGAAAAGCTCCACCCCAAAATGTCAAAACAGCACAAAGTACTGGCTACTTTCCTCATATGCTTTACATATTACAACAGATTATTAATTAGGAATTCCAACTAGCTGCCCTTTATTTTACATCTATTTTAGCAATGCAATAGATTACTGTAGGATACTGGAATTACAATGTGAAGATTATGTACAAACATGTGAAATTCCAAAATCAAGAAACATTTAGGAAGACTTCAACTGTTAGATGTATCTGCTGTCCAATAACAGATTATAAATCTGAAAGCTGTCCCATAGAGCAGACAACCTAAGGTACATTTTGATGTAAGTAGTTTTATAAAAATAATTTCCAAAGTCTTTCTGTCTTAAAAACGGTTGTGAAGAGATCTTTGTATACAGGGACAGACCTGGCCTGTAAACTGAGGTACGACTTTATAGAAGGGTTTAAAAACTGAACATCACTATATCTGGCTCATTTTCATAATATAAATATATTCAGCACTACTTCAGCAGCAGTGTGATTTTCAGATGTGTGCACTGGTTTAGTCTGTCACTGTACCCTGCCTTAATGAGAAAATACTGCAGAGCTACTTTTTTGATCAGAGAACTTTCTGTTCAAACTTCACAGATGTGCATGTGATGTATGATGGACGAATGTGATGTATAAATAAAAAAGAACTTGAAATCCTCTCAAGTCCCCCCCAACACAAGAGCACAAGAACAGAGCCCTTCAGTTTGGACATTCATAATTTCTTTTTAATCTGGTATCATTCGTCTCTGTTCATGTTTGCCATTTTGCCGTTTGTCAGATTTATAAAATATTTCTGCCAGATGTGCACTGATGTTTCAGTTTCTGTCATGGATTTCTTGTGTGAATGAATACTGTATAATGACAGAAACTGTATTTTAGCAGGTCATTCTGCGTGCAAAAAGTAAGTAAGACTAAGGTAGACAGCAATACATAATTGTAGATAATTAGGTTTCAACAGCAGCAGCAAGATAGAATATGTGCGGCATATAATAAATAAAGGGTATTTACTGTGGTAGTTGGGGGTAGTATTTTGTTTGTGGCGGAACCGTTCAGTGTTAATATGCAGCATGTTTGGGAGAAGGAAGCAGTCTGGTTCACAGGAGAGTGTGTGTGTGTGTGTGTGTGTGTGTGTGTGTGTGTGTGTGAGTGTGTGTGTAGTACGGTTTTAGATTCAGTTCTGAATGCTATGGCCTGAGGGAAGAAACTGTTTCCCATCTGCTACAGAACCTTTTTCCAGCTGGAAAGAGGAAAAATACTAAACATACAATAACTATCATTAAATAAGCTATAAAGTCTATATATACAATAAATATCACTAAATATACCAAAGTTTTTGTATATACCATGACTATCACTAATTATACTAAAACTTTTATATATACCTTAACTGTAATTGAATACCTTTCACTAAATATACTATAACTTTAACATACACTGTAATTATTATTATATATATATAAGTCAAATCTTTTGGGGTTTTTTTTTTGACTGTTTGAATTGGATATAATAACCCAGCTCAGTTTCACATCATGTTAAAGAACTGGTTTGTGTGTATATGGTATATTTGCTATGTATCTTAATCATAGAACAATTCGTTTTCAGTGTCAGCGCACTCTAGCGTCAATAAATGAAACATTCTGCTCAGAAAGGAAAGGGATAAAGGTTCATTGTCATTATTTACTCATCCCGACGTCAGTGGATAAGCCTGTGATCATTTCACGCTCTTATCTTGTTCATGTTTTATGCAAGCTGATGTATGTGATAGGAGTATTAAAACAGCAGAGCTTACATAGACATCAAAAAGGCTGTCAGATTTAATTAAGAGGCCTCACACAAGCTAATTCAATGTGAAGCTAAGTAGCAGAATTAGTGCTTTAAGCAGCAGCTCGGCATCCACTGTCTGCTGATTTTCATCCAGGCTCTTGTAGGACAGTCTCCAAGGTGCAAACAACACATGTTAGTCCAGTAAAGCCCCATAAAATACAAGATAAGAGCAGATAACCCTTTATTAGTCTCATGGGTGGGAAACAAAGTGGACAGTACAAGAGAAGAAAGTAGAAACAGCATAACCAATAGAATACAAATTATACAATGTCATAATAATATAAAAAACTGCATTACACAAAATATAAATATGTAAGTTTGTAGGTATGTATGTAAATGTAAGTATACATATATGCCTCATGAACCAGTAATACACAATGTAATGCAAGAAACATTTATATCACATTACATTACATTGCATTACATTCATTTTGCAGATGTGACTTACAGTTTGAGGAAACACTCAAGTTTCAGGACAGTGTGAGAATAAAAGATAGAATTCTCTGTTGCCACTGAGTGGTGTCCCATGGCTTTCATCGAACATCTACCTAGAAGAAAATGACACAATATAGTTTAACAGGTTCAGAAATAGTCCTATCAATTTTAGTGTTACTTTGCTGATGACCAAGCCAGTATTAAATAAATACAATAAAGATCAGAACTCTTTAAAGCAAAAACGAGAAGATGTTCAATGGAAGTATCTTTTCTCCAATAGCGAAAGGGAGGAAACCAAAATGTTATTTTCTCTTATGAAGTGAAAGTGACCATTCTGTCATATGTGAACACACCACAGCGCACAGTGTGAACAGCACAAAATTCTTCCTCTGTATTTAACCCATATACCAGCAGGCAGCCAGGAACACAGCACCCAGGGAGCAGCGTGTGGGAACGGTACCTTGCTCAGGGTACCTCAGGGGTGCTTAGCAGTCTTGGGAATTGAACCCACAACTTCCTGATCAGAGGGTGAATACCCTAACCACTAGGCTACCAGCTGCCCCAGTATCAAGCTGCACTTGCTCCACATTTCCCAAATCCTCCTTTAATTC
Source organism: Alestes dentex (assembly GCA_037576975.1). Lineage (NCBI taxonomy): Eukaryota > Metazoa > Chordata > Actinopteri > Characiformes > Alestidae > Alestes > Alestes dentex. The sequence continues at coordinate 20,642 of JBBIGA010117641.1, read as the reverse complement.
CTGTCTGCATTTCTCCTCTGTCAGATCAGCGGGGTGGAAGCACTGCTCCTGAATCATAAAACGTTTAGGTCTACTGAAAGCTCGACTAGCTTCGGTTTGTGTGTGATGTTCTGTATCATTCTCACAATAACATTTACTCTATAGAACATGACTGACTCTCTCTACATATCTGCCTGTCTTCCTTTTCATGCTGTCCAGTCTACCCCGTAGCTACTGTTGATCTGTGAGGCAACATAAAAGGTGTGTAGATTTATGCAGACTCAGTGACACGGGCGCCCGGCTTATGAGCATATCTAATGCAGCTGCGGGATGCTGCAATTTACCACTTAGTCTAATGGTACATAGGACTTCACACAAGACCACATCACAATCAGTACTGATGAAATTGCGCTTTTGTGCGTCAGAGATTCTAAAACTGCTCTTCAGATAGTCCATATACGTGCTTCTAGCTGACAAAGTGTTCCAGAAGTGCAAAAAATATGGGTGAGTGTGAGAGAGGGGGGAGTTATAGAGTGATGGGTGAGTGTGTGACAGGGGGAGGAGTTTTCCTTTCAGCCACAGTACAGTTTATCCGTGCCATGGTCACACCATGCATCATCTGACTACATAAAGGTAAAGAGGGCATTTTCCAGAGCGACTTACAATCATTAGTTACAGGGACAGTCCCTGGGAGCAACTGAGGGTTAAGTGTCTTGGTTCCTCCCGAGGTTTCTTCTTCCAGCTGAGGGAGTTTTTCCTCGCCTCTGTCGCCTTTGGCTCCCTCACTAGGGGCTCGGACCTGGACTCTGTATAGCTGCTTTGTGACAACCTGGTTGTAAAAAGCGCTATATAAATGAAATTGAATTGAACTGAATTGAGAGTGTCTTACTCAAGGACACAGTGGTAGAAAGTGGGAGTTTGAATCTGCAACTTTGTGGTCATCGGGTGACACATCAATAAGAATAGCTTAACAACTGAAAACGACCTCCAAATATCTTATGATGTGTTATAACAATCATGGCTAGTGATGTGTAATGACCCCATTTACTTACAGTTGCATCATTCAGTTAAAAAGCACGTCATCAAGTTTCTTTCTTTTCCAGCGATGGTGCTGGTTAAAACTGATGAAATAGCTACAGCAGTCTAAAGCTGCCATGGCTGTAATATTTTTTTCAAAACTGTGTCAGTACAGTTTTCTCCTTATTTTAGCAGTTAAAAAGCCTGTCCTAAGATTCCTGCCTGTCTGAATGGGTGTGTAAATCCTCAGGGTTCAGTGACTCACATCCCTTTAGAGGAAGAGTGAAGGGAGGGTGCTGTAGTAGGGAGGGAGCTGCGGCTGTAACGCTGATGGCTGTAACCCAATTACCCAGTGTAACCTTATTTCTGTACCAAACCTTCCTCACTTATAAGAACCACATGCTCTTGTGCTGCACTTTGTTAAAACTGATGAGGCGCGTAAACCTGATTTTTGCTCCACTCATTTGAACTAATGTGTATTGTGTTTTCTTTCCCTCTTGTATGACGACCTTCATGCAACCACCTGCCCCTTTTTCCCTAGTGGCCTTTTTGGCAAGAACAAAAACTACAAAAACTGACTTTTTGTGTTGTCCAAGCCCCCAACCCTCCCCCTCTCTACCAAATGTTTCAACCCCCCCGTCGACAAATTTAGGGCATCTCACTTTGATTTAGGCACCTCTAATATTCCCTGCACAGCCCTTCTCTAATGTGTAAAACACACAGACAAACCAAAACACATTTGCAAAACAAAAAAATTAAATAGCAAAATTAAAACCAGTGTTTCTGAATGTGCTGTTATGTTCTTTATTTTGCTGTCGAGCTTTCTGATTCGCGGTTTGCTGGGGTGTTTGTGTTTCTGGTTTTGCCTTTGCATTCAATGTGGCTTAGTTTTGTTTGTAGTTTGTTAATGTGGTTTGCGTTCAGTGGCCAATACCAGAGTACGGTGCCCTTCACTCAAGGGCATAGTGGCCTTTTTGGTGAGAACAAAAACTTTTATTTTATGTGTACAAATGCTGCCCCCCCTACCCTGTCGACAAATGTATGGACCCCCGCTTTTATTTAGGCACCTCTAATGGTCCCAGCATAGCCCTGCTCTAACATACAAAACACAACAATGCGTTAAATTAAACAACAAAAGTAAAAAAAACAACGGCAAAATCAAAACCTCACAGCTAAAAGTAAACAATTTGTCTGCTTGGACCTGTTAAGTTTCTGAATGTGCTGTTATGTTCATGTTTTGCTGTTGAGTTTTCAGATTTGCTGTTTGCTGGTGTGTTCCTGGTTTTGTGCTTAATGGCAAAAGTACAATTCATGCACCTGCCCCCTTGGGCATAGTGGCCTTTTTTGGTGAGAACAAAAGCTACAAGAGCTTTTACAAAATTAGATTTTATGTCTTGTCCAAGCCCCCAACCGTCCCCCTCAACAAATGTTTTGCACCCCACCCCTGTCGACAAATGTATAGCCTCCTGCTTTCATTTAGGCACCTCTAATGGCCCTGCTTTACTACGCAAAACACATTAACAAAAACATCAGGCAAAAGAAACAGCTAAATGAAAACCAGTTGTTGACTCTAACTGTTGTATTTCTGAAGGTGCTGTTCTGGTCCTTATTTTGCTGTTGAGTTTTCAGTTGTGGTTTTATTTTTTTTCCATTGCATTTTCTGGCTTGATGTGTTTTATTTTTTTCTGTTGTGTTTATAGTTTGCTTAATGGCCTGTGCCAGAGTCCTTGCCATTGAATGCACAGACCATTGACACCCACACTGCCTGATTATTATCTGTGCAGATCCCCAGTTCAGCAGGAGCGGTGTGGCAAATTGTGTGACTCAGTTACTCTCTATACTAAAGTCGGAGATAAAACTGGGCCCAACAGGCCTAGCCAAGGATGAAAGATAAAGATAAACATGGAGATTATGAGGATAAAAAAGTGTTTGCAGCAGCTAACCCCCCACAGGAGATTCCGACTTCAGCAGAAAAGCAGGATTTATTTGTTTTGCTAAACAACACCCACTCTCGGCCGCTTTCTTTCCATCAGCGTACCCGCTCTGTCTAATGTCATTTGTCACGTTAGCCTTTCTCTCATGCACTTGCTGTAAGGGATAAGCTCTCACACAGGATCTCTGCAGGGGAGAGACAGAGGATGGAGTGATGAGGTCGACCGCGGAAAAAGCTGAGATCGAAAGAGACAGACGCCACCCCAGAGCTATGCTAACACATCCAAAAGCACAGTCATGTTCACTCAGGAGGGCCTGCAATGAGAGCGCACACACACACACACACACACACACACACACACACACACAGGAACTCACATCAGACCTCCAGTTACTCCTTACCTAACTGACATCTCCGGAACAGTACATGAAGCTCCCTCAGATCAAATCACAGCTTCTTTCTAAAACAATCTGTAATGAAAGACGATGTTGATTTAAAAATTGTGATATGAAAAGTGGATCAAAAACTATTCTGAGTGTTTCCAAACTTTTGACTGCCATTATTACAGTTCACTTTTATGATTTTTCACTTAATTTTCATTACATACATTGCTGAGAGTGGGCTTTTGCATACAATACATATTTATCCATTTATACATATCGATTAGAAATAAAGATGTGTTCTGCAGTATATGTCAGCTGCTTTTTATGTTGGAAAGCAATCTCTTTGAATGAAGTATAAAATGCACCAACAATTTTGCACAGGTAAAAAGGCCAATGCTGCAACGCTCAATTTTTAGCTTCTTCTGCATAAGGAAGGTTATAGATCTAAATTTCTTTCCTTTCTTTATATTACATTCAGCAAATAAAGACAAGGAGAGGCAAATTTATTTCTCTTATCACAAACAGATGTCATTCAATGTGATAGAATAAACATAAAAAGCACACAAAGAAAAGTAGACTGTAAGCAATAAAATCAATAAAGAATAAGAGTAAGAATTAAAAAAAAAAAAAAGATTATTAAAATAATCAAAAAATCAAGATAGAAGACCAATAAAAGTGAATGAGTTTTCCTAAACTATCCAAAGGCACTTGCAAGTAAGAATGCCTTTAATTCTGACTTACACTGTAGTCTAATATCTCCAGGAAGGTTCTTCCTTTTAATGATACACAATAATTCAAAGCCATTTCACTCTATTCTATTCACTCTGTTCTAACTGTGGGTACATCCAACTGTTTTAATGTGCAGTGATTGCGCATTAAAACATGCAGAAGTGTGCTCTCTGCAGAGGATACATGGAGAAAAATGTATTATTTCCATTAAAAATCTGAAAAAAGTACATGGCGGACACTGTAAAGGTCATCCTCCAAATGTCACCAAGGCCAGCGGGTTTATGTGTAGAGGGACCAAAGTGGTACCAGAGCAGTGTTTATTCTCTCGTGTTTATATCCTCGGCGTGCCTATAGGAGACATGGAGAGGAGGCTGTGTTATTTACAGATGTGAAGGGTTCCAGAATGACATAAAAGTTTCTGACATTTGCTTGCTGTCCTTTTCCACACAAAGAAAGAAAGCTGCCTTTTGGTTCAGTGTGTGATTCAAGAGCACCTTATTATACCTGTCAACCTGTTTTAACCTGCAAGATAATATGTAATATAAAAACACTCTAAGTGCAGCTGCACTTGCATTTTAGTCCGTTCAAGGATCTTGACTTCTGTAATGTCATCAGAATTCAAAAGCTCGGCTGTGAACACGAGACCTTGCTGTACGGAACAAACTGTGCTGTTGTACTTTAATCTAAAATGACATATTGCTCTTTTTCTTCGCTTTTGAACAAATAAAGAAAGGTCCAGTTATTGCTTTACTCCAGGAAACTTCAGAAGAATGAGGAGCACGCACAAGATGAAAGAGTCTGGAAACATGTAACATCTGCTTCCAGCACAAAACAAAAGGGTTGACTCTCTTGAGATGCTTGATTTTTTTTTCAGCTGTTTTTCAGCCTCTGCAAAGGAGAGGAAAATCTCAGTCAACAGGGTAGTTGACCTTCATAATCTATGGTGATTATATAGAAAATGTTTCTGTAAAGCATTTTCACATATCTACCGAGTCAGCCATTGTCAGTATGGCCCCGCCCACTCATACCGAAGTTATAAGGAGTGTTTCAGTCTGGACTGTTTTCTGAATACATGGCAGTCAGTCAGAACAGAGGTTGATTGTACATGTCAGTCCTAAAGGCTTAGTAACACAAACAACCTGTTTAATTTGAAAGCATAGAGTGAGGTTAGGAAATGGTCATGTGAAAATGAATTATGAAAGAGTATTTTGAATGTGAATGATGTTTTTGGTATATAAAGCAACACAAATAATATAGATAGTAGAACATTTTATAAGGTAGCCCTTTTAAATGGTCTTTGATTCAGGTGTTCATCTCGGAGCAGGAACGTGATGAACATGTGCTGGAGCATCTGCTAGAATTCTACATTTTTTCCTCTTTCTCTCCTCATGAGCGCTGTTATTTTCCTCTCCCAGTCTGACCTTCAAAGTTATCCTGTTCCATCTGTGTGTGTGTGTGTGTGTGTGTGTGTGTATGTGTGTGTGTGCGCATATGTGTGTATGTGTATGTCCCCTTTATAACACAGCATTGCCCACTCCGCTCTAATGAACCATGTAGGCTGACTGGCTGAGTACTGTCAACAGTTCACCACTGTTTACTCCTTTTTTCTTTCTTCTCCTCCTCCTTCTCCTCCAGACCCCAGCTGTCAAAAAACCTTCCTTGGACATCGTTAGCACACCTTTTTTGACAATACTTCTCCACAAGCTTGTGTTACCTACGTCTTTGCCCTAATTTAATGTGGCAAGTGCTGCAGCAGTGAAAAGCGTTTGTATCAAGTGTGAGAAGAAAGTTAAGCCAAATGGGAAGACCAATCAATTTAGTAAAGCATATGCACTGGCCACACTTGCACAGTTATAATCTGCATGTTCTCCTGTTTTCTGGGACCTAATTAAAGCCTGCATATGTTAGATAATGCTTGAGGCGATTAACAAAAGTGAGATCAGTTTTGCGCAGGAGATGCTGCCTTTAGAATCAATTTATTTCCATATTGCAACGACTGCCTATGAGCTCCTGCGGCTCGGATGGGCCGGTAACACAGTTAAGGCGGCCGAAACGCCTGATTGGATTCTGCTAGAAGTCTGTGTGATTTTCTTGTGATGAGTTGTAATGTTTACCCACACGGCTCCACCAACTGTCAGCGTCTAATTATCAGAATGAGTAAAGCTCCCAGAGCCCGTATCTGTTCCGCTGCGACTCCTGATCCATCTGTCACTCAAACTCTCAGGCTGGGGAGGGGAGCTGCCCTGAATTTTAAAATATTTCTACTTATGGTGCATTACAAGATGATTTGAGAGGTTCCATACACCGGCAGATGTGTATATTGGACGATATACTGTCTTTTAAAGGTGTACAATGTAGAGATTAGGTGACCACGTAAAAAGATCAAAGTTGAAGCACAGCTGGGAGGCAGTAACTGGCATAGTTGGCAAACTGTAGTAAAAAAAGTGATCAAGTGCCAGTGCCATCTCTGGGGAGAGCAGAACTGTACCAGCTGGCGTATAACTGATGATTGCATCAATTCTCCAGCAAGTTTAATGGGCTTTAAAAAAACGGGTTCTGTTTTTTATTCATCATTTGATGAATTTAGGTGACTCATTTCAGTGCATTATTTAAGTGCTGTATGGCCACTAAATAGGAAATAGACAGATGCAATGATGCAACAGCTGTATGCTACTCTACTTATATCACTTATATACTGCCTGTCTCTTCTACATGCAACAAGATACTCTTAAACACCATTTGTGTTATAAGTAATTCACTGAACTTTCTTTTCTGTAGTATTCTTAGAAAATAAAGTTAGTTTCTTGTCTATAGTATTTATACCCCAGCATTGTGTATATAGCATGGTGTATTCATTTTGTTTTATTTTAGATTTGTTTTACTGGATTTATTTAGATAATATTTATATTTGATATTATTCTTGTCTCTGTGTGTCTGTGACATAACATAAGCAATTTCTTCCAGAATCCATGAAGTTTTTTTATTCTGATTCTGATTTGCTAACACTGTTGCTGCTTGATATTTAGACATTTGGAAGAAGTCAGCTAAAAGTCTACATATGCACTATCAAAACTTGTGTGTTCAACACTGAAGGTTGTGTCACAAATAACATGAAATGTGTCTGTCCTAATTTTCTTCTGAACTTCTGGAAATCACCCTGGTTTTCACTGTCAAAAATCCCCATTCATTATAACTGTCTAAGTTTTGGACCATCACCAGGAGATCGCAAGTCCAAATGCCCCAGCCATCCAGCAATGCCCCAGTCCTTTAATGCCCCAGCCATCTGTTGCCTTCATTCCAAGAGAGTACAATTAGCCTCAGCCTCTCTGGCTCTCTCTCTCCTGCAATCACTCAGCGTGATCCTCACCAGCGCTGCGATAATAGAGTTGGCAGTTAGTGTTTTCTTCCAATTGTGTTGAGCTGTCCAATGGCTTTGGGTTAGAGGCACGTGAAACGTGGTGGTGCTTCACGTGTCTCAGAGGAAGACCGTGCCAATTTCCAGTGTTGGTAGCATTGTGTGATGAGTGAGAATGAGTTCAGGTAGTTCAAGAAGAAGGAAAAGAAAAAGGTTTACACAGTATCTTTCTCAAACCCAAGAAAACTCTACAGCTATCATAAAATACACACTGAATGATAAACAAAACAGTACACAAAACACACACACACACACACACACACACACACACAGTTCCCCAGCTGGCAGTGTAAAGTCACTTAGCTAACCTGGAAAGAGTCAAGAAGCTGGTCTGGGCCTGCCCAGGAAGCCTGTATGGCTGTGTTTGAATTTTTCCTGCAAAAATATACATTAGAATCTGTATGAAGATCAAGATTTGTACGGAATAGATTCTAGGTAAATATGACTTCGTTATTCCTGGGAGAAATTCAGCTGGCACAGTTCATTCATCTTAATCTTAATGTCAGTTGTGAAATTCATATATTTTCCACAATATTATCAGAAAGTTGGATGCATTTAGAATATTATTTTAAGTAAGATTGAAAATAAAATACTGAAATCGTTGTGAATGATTCCATTCACAAATATTATAGGCTTTACAGAAAGTACAGAAAATATGATTACAGGCACATTGGTGATTCATCATTATATTAATAAAGTCTTTGCAGTTATGATTAATATCATATATTATGACAGCGTGCTGTATAAATCATCTGTCCACTGATCATAAGGGATTTTCATTCAAAGTACTGAGTTTCACTGCTAGATACTTTTTGCTTTAATTACATTTAAAGGACCGATATGTGCTTTATTTGATATGTTTTACCTTATGAACATATGGAAATGCAGTGGTTGGGTTTGTTTTGTAGTTCCAGATGAATACTTAATGCATGATAAACTTAATAGTGTAAACTAAAACACAAACTTAAAGCATATTAAATGTAAATGTAAAAAGTGGTGGCGCTACTGCTTCAGCAAGAAGGTCCTGATTTCGATTCTTAGGCCCTGCAGTCAAGGTTCTTATCTGTGTTTAGATGTTCACCACATGTCTGAGTTTTTTTGGGGGGTACTTCGGTTTTCTCCCCCAGTCCAAAGACATGGATGTCAGGTAATTTGGAGATGCTAAATAGAGTGTGTTAGTCTGTTTTGGGATGGACTGGCAGCCTGTGGGTGCTGGGATAGACTCCAGCACCCCCTGTGACCCTTTTAAGGATAAGCAGTTCTAACAATGAATGGATAGCATATTGTGGCAATCACCTTTTTGTTTTGCACAGTTGGGATCTTAGGGATACAAGGCACCTGTAAATATGTAAATCGCACACAACTAAACTTAATAACAAGCCAAACAATTACTCATATGTTAATGAGTCAGCAGACAAGATTCACACTCCCAAATTAGAGTTTTTTGTTGGCTTCAGTGTAAGCAGATCGCACTGGAAATGCATGGCAAGACATTTCTTTGAAAACCCTGTTGGACAGACCTTACCAGAGACATTCCATGCAGCGTGCTCATGTGACCACTTTTGAGTTTTTCGATGATAAACTCACTGAATCACAGAGATACTGGTCAGTTTCACGCTTCAATATTCTACTGAATGTCACAGTGACACTTTGTACAGTCAAGCCAAATCAAGTCAGGTCTGTTTACTGTCATTTCAGCCATATACACAGTTCACAGTGAAACCAAACAACGTTCCTCCAGGACCATGGAGCAACACAAGAACAAAAACAGAAACTCAAGACTACATGAGTGCAGATCGAACAAAATACACAGTGTAGAGAGAGCAAGAAAAGCATGAAAGCAACAAGACATTTAGTGTACCTGACAAAAGCAGCTACAGTACAATTTTGAATGTATACAATATTGTAACAGATGCTGTATTCCAGCACCACAGTAGTTAAGTGTGCATAACTGCAGTAAACAATAATATAATAGCAGAGAATGTGCAGTATGTAATAAATAACAGGTATTTACCGTGGTAGTTGGGGTGTAAGTTGTTTGTTTCAGACAGGACAGTTCAGGAAGAGAAGGAAGTGGTTCAGTTCAGGAGTGTGTGTGGAGCACCTTTAGTTTATTGAATGCCCTTCAGTGTCAGTTTGTCTATTTAAAATGGACTCACATTATTGTGGTTTTCTTTCACAACATTTACACAAGAAACATCATCTGTTCTTTATAACCATCTGAGATTTCTCAAATGAACTATATTTTGGTGTAGTCCCAATCCGTACCCATGTCTACATCCACATACGCTCTGTGTGTGTGTGTGTGTGTGTGTCTTTTTGAGTAGACAAAATATACAGTGGTAGTTGGGCTGTAAGTTTTTTGTTTCAGACAGGACAGTTCAGTGTTTCTATGCTTTGTGTTATGAGAAGGAAGAAGTTCAGTTCAGGGGTGTGTGTGTGTGTGTGTGTGTGTGTGTGTGTGTGTGTGTGTGTGTGTTTGTGTGTGTGTGTGTGTACACGTGGGGGTGGAGTTAATGATTCAGAAAAATCTACCACAATCCACTTTAAGTAAGGAAGAATAAAAAGGTCTGCAGTTTATGAATTATCCATCTCTTAAATGGGCTGAGAGTGAATGTATGGGACAGTGAATTATGTTAGAAGGTTGGGGGCACTGGCCATCTCTGAATGCATTGTATCGGCTTGATGCATTTTAAATTCCCATTTGGCACAGGACCCACTCACCCTGAATATCTTTACAAAAGAAGGGCTTGGAGTTTCGTGTGCAGAATTGATTGACTTGGTGTTTCCTGAGGAAAGATGTTCTCAGCTGATATGAACACATGTTAAAACACATTAAAACACATTAGAACATATTAAATGTACAGTGTGCCAATCAATGGTCCTCGTGCTCTAATGCTTTGTGTACTCATTGAACCTAACAGATTATTACCCAGAAAGGTGTGATCCAGCTTCTTAAATATCAAATTTTAATCGATCTTTCCCTCCAATTTCTGTAAGAAGATAAATGGGAATTTTATGGGTCATTAATACTTATGAGACCCTGATGAGTTTCTGTAATTGAGAATTCATCAATTATAAAGGTGCCAAGAAAGTGTCTGGATATGAGACTGTGTTAAGTACCAGCATTAAAATGATACAAGCCTTCCCGTCAGTCTGATACTTTATAGATTCCTTTAAAAGCTGCAAGAAAGTGGATGGGATCAAAGCATGCATGCTGCTTACATCTGTCCAGTCTCAGTGGAATGTTTAATGAGCTTCAATCCAGTGGAGCATCATCGTTAGACTGTTGTTGTATAGACAGATCTGGTGGGAGGATCAAATACACAAGAGGGGTAGAAGAAATTTCAGAAGGGGGACAATTATTTTCACCCAGTGAACTGCTGGCGAAACAGCTGATTTTAGGATAACAAGCTAAACTGTGTAGCATTAGCACTATCATGGCACATAGGATTCTAAATACCCGTCCAAACACACACCTGTACCCAGGGGTTAAAAAATGTAGGGTTCAAAGTGTTTTTGTCTGTTTGTTTCTAAAATGTAAGCTAAAAGAATTTTGTTCACTTTTGCTCATTTGCGTGTGACGTTGTTTTTAAAACCCCTGTAGCGTTTCTTTATTATTACATGTTTATTAAATTACAATAACTTTTGTTTCTACGTGACACAGGAACACCAAACAAAGCTGAACATGACGTCTGACACCTCGAGCATCAACACAAACCGGAACTTCTATATAGAGGCTGTTTATCATTGCATGCTTGTTGTAACACATTGGAAGGAGTAGTTGATATTCACAGAGGTGTCCTGCTTATGTATGTATTACTGTGTCCTCACTCTGATTAAAATTTGGTCGTTGGCGATGCAGTTTATGTAACATGGAGCCGATGCTGAGCATGTGGCATATTGCTGTGGTGACATTGTTAATCAGCTGTGATAAAGTATATGATGTGCAATGCTGGTGTGTAGAGGTCAGTTTAATGCCTTCAACACTCAGGGAGTGGTGGTGTCAACATGTTACATCTTAGTATTCACGTGAAGATCTTCATCTAATATGGTTTTGCTCAAAAATTGATGGCTGAAACTGTTCCTTTGTTTTTTATTCTGTCTGTTGCTTTTTAAAGCAAAAAATGAGAGAAAACCAGAGAAGCACAAAATAACCATTAGTTAGTATTTATAGTGTTTGGATTTATTTGATCATGCTCCTGTTTCACCTGTTTATCACATTGTGACGATACAGATTTGAAGTAGCTGTCCATGGAAATGGTTCAGATTTGATTATTAGAATGGAATTTTCTGTTTTGGGGTTAGCAGATGTTTGTGAACAGTACGTCAGATATACTGTAAACCAGGGGAGCCGGAGCATTTTTAATGGGGGGGGGGGTGCATCTGTCTACGTTTGGGGTGGGGCATTATATATATATAGGCTGGATTACTTGAAAATTTAACAGTGAAGCAATGGGGTATACTTTTGAATGACAATGTTCTGTAAGGCTAAAAATAGGTCAAATTTTATTTACAGGAGACTCCAATGACCTTGCCATGCAGTCACTCAAATTTAATTTGGAAATTGATGCTTATCTCATCTAAAGCATGAGTCCAAAGTGTCATCCTCCACTCCATTCTGTGCTGGCTGCCACTCAAAAACGTGCACCCCTATGATATGAACTTGACTCATGAACATGATACACTGCTGCAGTTTGCCCTTCATTAAGGCGTTCACTCCACCACTGGCACTGCGCTGGCCCTGCCCTAAACGAAGGGATTTAATGAGGAATCCTTAAGAAGTGTTCAGCTAGTGCTGGAATGACCTTCCCCAGCAGACTGGCATTAAAATTCAGGTCCAACACCCAAAGCTTCCCTTTCCTTAAGACCTTAAGTTCCATCCTGTTTCAGTGTCTCTCTCAAGAAGGCAACGCTTCCTGTAGAGCTGCTGTAAGGTGCATCTAAGGGTGCTTCTCTCTTCTGAAGCCGATTTCAGGTCCACCACGCCAGGGCATCAGAAACTAATTCTTTCTGGATAAATCTCAAGGAACCTGGGGCTGAGGAGAAGTTTGATTTGCACATGATTGAAATCATCAGCATATAAACTTCCCTTCTCTCCAGCCGGGGGTTATCGGCTGTACAATTTCACTGCATAAAAAAGAAGTGTGATGTTAACACCCCCCCCCCAACCTCCATCTTCCAACTCATATTTTTTCCTTCTTTCTCTTCCATTCTCTATTGCCATAGAAACCCCATCATGTTGTGTCCTGCCTGTGTGCTGTGCGTGATTGATTTAAAAGCTCTAAATCAGAGTGTGATGGCTCAGAGACAGAGGCTTATGAAGCACGTTTGTCTCTGAAGCAGTGCTGCGACGCCTCAAGCCTACAGAGCAGATGTGCAGCCTCAGAGCTCTAAAGCTGTCAGACTGTGAGAAAACTTGATGACTTATTCTGATCATGTTGTGCCCATCTTGAGCTTGCAATCTACATTTTTACCTTTCCTTATAGACTCAAAAATGAAAGCATTTCAACCATTTATTGTCTCATTATCTAATATACTCCATTAGGTTTTTATCTCAGCTTGTTCAGCGGGACTGTTCTTTTTTAGGGGCCACGTTCTTCCAGAAGGGCTTTCATGAAAGATAATGCGTCATGCTTAATTTCCTGAAAGCGGAAAGGTGGTCTGAAGTTCAAGGTGTTTCTGCAGAGTTATGCTGGCAGTGTCATACACAGGAAAGTGATCTCTGAGAGTATTCAGATGCACCAGTTGCATTATATGGTGTTTTTCTGCTGGCACAAGGAACCGTGCTGAACAAATGTTTTTCTATTACAAATAAAGTGACTTGTACCCGAGCTTCTCAACGTCAGGGATAAAAGTGAGCCGCAGAAGAGCCAACTGCATTACTGCTTTCTGATTGGTCGAACTGTCATCACAACATGGAAAAACATGCAGAAACAATGAAGATATGTAGACTAACAACAAGGAAGCTGAATCAGTACAAGCACAGCTCTCTGTTTGGGAACAAGATACATTTCACTGGGGATTTTTTATAATGATCTTTAACTCTGGTGAACCAGGACATCAACCTGTTACACAGAAACACATGTGAACCCATAAAATGGCATGGATTGTGTACTGATGCAGAAAACATTTGGGAAGCGCAGGTTGAAGATTTATTACACAGACACCGTGATATGTGGAGCAATTTCCTTTGGGATGAAAAAAGTTTTCTGATTCTGGTGTTTGTAAGGTTTAGCAGATTCTTAGAGGGTATCTTTGATGTTTAGTTCACTCACAGATTAAACATGTATGTGAGGTTTAGGCAGAAACCTTTAAATGGAAGTACTGCACAATTCTAAATAACCTTTTATATCATTTTAATTACATTTTGCAAGGCTTCAAAAGGGGATACTTTCAGCGGGATTCAATAACCTTGACATGTACTTTGATATATATGGCGGTTAGCAGTAATATGTTATTTGGATGGTCCACTGTAGATAGTAATCTTGTCTGCCACCAACTTTTTGTTAAATATATATCAAATATTTTTATAAACCCAATATGGGTGAGTTTAGCTGCCATGAGAACACATTGGATCTTTATTGGCAATATCTGAATCCAGACAAGCCACGAATTGCAAGCTATGAATTACAAAAAAGCTTAAATAAAACATAAGGGGAAAAGTAACAGAATTTCTGAATTTCTGAAGAAAGTAAAAATTTGGTACATAAAATGCGTCACCCTGGATGAACTCACCGAGTCAGAATTGTTCCCGGTGGTTGTAATGTTCTTTTTGTTGTTCCTTTAATCTGATAATGCTAGTGCAGGTGGTTTTAAGGCAAAATAGTCCCCATCATTTTTTTTTTTTAAGATTTACCTCTTTTTTTATTTCCTCCAGTTTACATACTAACACTCTGAAGACATGTGTGGGTTCACTGGACATTTTACATGGCAAATACAATTATTTTTGCAGCAAAGTGCCTTATCAACGCTACTGAAAAGAAATCTGAGTCAGCTGTTCTCCAACAGGGACGCCCAGATCTGGTCCTGGAGGGTCGATGTCCAGCACAGTTTGATGATTTCCCTGCTCAAACCTCACACCTGATTCAACTCACCTGTTAATGGCCATGTTTAGTGAGTGTGCTACCACTGCTACACACAAATGACAGGGTGGGTATGGATATATTCATTTTGGTTTATCTGTTAAAAGGCATTTTCAACTGACACAATTGTTCAGTTTAACATGCTTTTGGTTTTGGTTAAGAGTTTTTGTGACCTCATTTTTTCCATGCAGAATTGTTGTGGACCAAATCACTTGCATGTCTTGAAGCAAGGCAGATGTTACGAGTGCAGCCATTCAACACTGTTTACCTTGAAAATGTATTTAAAATATAGACTGTCCATAGTGCTCAAGGAGCTGATAAGGTACACACTTACAGTAGCTACCTAGCATTTCATATCTGAGGCTTTGTGGACAAAAGCCTTTTTCAATGACCTTTGGCCATGCTTTGTGGTCTGTGAGAAAAGGTCACTGAATTGGAAATGTAAGTGCTTTCGGAAATTTCGGTGACAACAGAATAGCAAAGCAGAGCAACATCTTCATGAGATGTATGCAGTAAAAATTAGCCTCTCCATTCATGTAGGCCTGATGCATTTCCATATGAATGAAAGACCCTCAGGATGCAGACTTATCAGTTTGAAGGTGCATCATCAGAAGAAGCATTTACAACCAAATGTGTTAAATGATGCGTGGATCATTTAATTCACAGCAATAATAAGGGCCCTTACAATGATTTAACATAGTAGGTAATATTTTGGAACAAAAATAAATAGAGAGGGAGGATATTAGATCCATAAAGGAGAGGAGCAAAATAAAATGAACTAAGGCAGAGGAGTCAATCTCAGTTGCAAGAAGGCCAACGTCCTGCTGTGTTTTCCTACTTCTCTCACTTTGAATTCAGCTCATAAAATAATTGTAATTGGCTGGTGAGTTACATCAGGTGTGCTAAGTGCTGCTATATTACTCTATTATATTTTTTGCTGTCTACCTCTTCCCTGCATTTTTGCACACACGACTCTCTGCTGCTAGAATACAGAATCTGTCATTTAAACTGTATTCATTCAGACTAGTACGATAGCTGTTGTCAAATACACTAAATGTTGTTTTGTTTAGTTGTTTTGTTGCTCTTCTGTTTTTCTTCTTTCACTCTATTTTGTCCTGTCCACACTTATGTAGTCTTGTGGTGTTTCTGGTTTTGTTCTTATGTTGCACCAAAGTCCTGGAGAAACATTGTTTTGTTTCACTGTGTACTGTGTGTATAGAGAGGAGCGTTAAACTCCACTGTACTGGTGTCCACAGCAGGGCTTCAGTGAGTGCTGTGACAATGGTCTGTTTTTTTATGGTCTGTTTTTGTAGAACTGATTTTGAACTGGTTGTGTTCATGTCATGAGCCTCGTTTGATTTGCTTTATCAGAGAGTACACACCGCTGCCAGCACATCCTGCTCTTTATTCCACCGCTCTTTTTATGGTCTACTGCCTTTGAATCATGCAGCACATTTTCAAGCACTAATCAGGACATAAACGTCTCCGTAATCATTTCCCGTGAGCACTGCATCAAGGTGAGCTAACCCTGACGAGCCCTATTGTAATTCCACATTATTAAAAATATTTTACAAAATTGCATTTCATACACAATCAGAATCAGAAAACGTTATTGATCCTGGAGGGAATTGCATATGTTATGACTGCACAGACACAGAGACAATGATAATATAAAATATAGTGTAAGTCAGAATAAAAAGTAAAAAAAAAAAAAATACTATAGATATATCACACTATATTATAGATAAATAAACAATTACTGCTGAAGTATCTTACAAGTGGTTTGAAGTTCTTCAATATACCCGTTATTGCACATAACAGTTGTGATAACATGAGTTGTGATATTGCACATTATAATTGTATTGCGCATAATAAACTGCACAGAATAATAATATATTGAATGTAATGATAACAGTTTAGTACACAATAAGAAATTGCACATCTGAGAAGCAGCAGAATATTGAGTGTTGTGTGGGTGTGTGAGAGGGGGAGGAGTTATAGAGCATCGTTTTACTGCAGGATAGATCAGATTTCTGTAAATGTAGGTTTATACATTGTGCTGTGGGCTTTAACAAGCTTCTGTAGCTTGCACTCATATACTGAAGTTTTAGGATCCGCAAACATACCTCAACCCCCTACTATAAATACAGACAAACCCCTAAAATTAGCCTGCATCCCTACAGCTTCATATCCAACCAGAGTGCTGATGAGCCCTCTCTGGTTTCAGCTCAGCAATCAACATGCAGAACTGAGTCACAGCAACACTTGTACATAGAGGAAGAACGTCAACACTGCCAGAACATCTGCAACTCACTGTACCACACAGATATGATACACACCTTCAGGGGTAAAAATTTCAGAGGCGGGGGAACCCTATTGTGAGTGAAAATCAATAATGTGGAAACCGTCTTGTCCAATGTCTATGGTTTGGTGTGGAATTCCCATAACATGAAAATGTGAAATGTGTGTGGAGTTTGTATGTTCTCCTCATGGTGGCATGGGTTTCCTCAGGGGTCTCCGGTTTCTCCCACAGTCCAAAGACATGCGTGTCAGGTGAATTGGGGATTCTAAAATGACCGTAGGTGCGAGTGTGAGGGTGACTGGTGTGTGTGTATGTGTGCCCCGCCCAGGGTGAGTCCCTGCCTCATGCCCGTAGACCCCAGGACAAGCTGGGTGCCTACAATCCTATTAAGTGGATACAATTAATGAATATTTATTATTATGATGTTTATTATTCATGATTATCTTATCTTATCTTATATTATCTTAACCCCTGCATAGAAAGACACTTGTTGATTTTGGAAATACTTTATGTAAATGTGCACTTAAAGTAATAGTTCAAAATCAAATGCACACAGAAAATGGTGAAATTGTGGTATTACAGCAGCCATTTATACAAAAAAAAAGGAGAGTGTCATGTAAGTGGAAGGTAAGTGAACAGCAATTTTGCCAGTGGGACCTGCATCTTATTTTCACTATAATGAAACCCAATGAACACATCCAAAAGAAATGAACAATGCCTTTGCTCATCTTTCTAAAATGCATGAATAACAACTCTGTACTATCAGACAAAACAATCTTTTCTTTTGTCCTCTTGATTTTTACAAATGTTGTGTTCCAGAAGCACACACCTATAATTGCCTAAACCTCAAATTTTGCTTTGACCAGACTGTAATGAAAATTGCCTCTCTTTCAACTGTTGTTAGATGGCAGTGTGAGTGTGATTACTTTTAAGAGTACCTCTGTTTGATGTTTGTAGTGTAGTTAAAAAGCATTTAGTTGGATGCAATTTTCTCTGCTGTCATACAGCCCTTTAATATGTGAAGAGCAGTCCAGGTTTATGTGACATTAGGAGACACACCACACACCAGACACACTGCCATTCAATCAGAAGGGGATGTGTCCCCTTCACATTTCATATTTATTCGTTTGGACCCCCACACATTTAACATATAATATTAGTTCACCCAGCGCTGTTGAATCTTGAATCTTGAATCTTTCGTGAAATAATCCATTCCACTTAATCGATAGGAGAATACACATTCCACTGGAAATCCGCTCCACTTCCTCTTAAAGACTGGGAGGCATGACAGATCCGCTTATTCCTTTTCCTATCTGGGGTGTTAATTAGGTAATTTGTATCGCTGACTCGCTTCTCAACCGTGTATGGTCCTGAAAAACGGGCAGAGAGAGACGAACCCGAAGTGGGTAATAACACCACTACCTTTTCTCCTGCCTGAAATGTGCGCACCATGACTTTCTGATCATACCTTTTCTTCATTTTCACTCAACCTTCGTTTAGCGAACTCTCAAGCCTTACGTAAGCGCTTTTTAAACTCATGTACGTATTTTAAAACATTTCGCTTTGGGGCAGGTGGAAGGTCAGCTAAAGCTAACAAAGTGTCCTTTAATACTTTTAATGGCTGCCGGACGGTGTGACTGAAGACATGTTCTGCAGGACTAAAACCAAGTGATTCCTGAACCACCTCACGCACAGCGAACAAAACCAGTGGGATCCCTTCATCCCAATCATGGTGAGTATCAGCACAATACGCTCTAAGCATAGACTTAAGTGTCTGGTGAAACCGCTCAAGTGCACCTTGTGATTCCGGATGATATGGACTTGAAGTAACATGCTTAATGGATAATTGATGTAGCACCTGCTTGAATAAAGATGACATTAATTGGTGCTCTGATCTGATTGAATATATTTCGGTAAACCAAAAGTTGAAAAGAACTTCAGAAGAGCCTTAATAATAGCAGAAGATGTAATTCTTCTAAGAGGCACTGCCTCAGGATATCTAGTAGCAGCACACATAAAAGTAAGGAAAATTTGATTTTTGTAATGGGCCAACACAGTCAATGAATATATATTCAAACAGCTCCCCTAAAGCAGGTACGGGGTGCAACGGAGCTGAGGAAATAACCTGATTAGGCTTCCCGGTAATTTGGCATGCTGGACATGACTGACAGTAAGCTACCACATCAGCTTTTAACCCAGGCCAAAAAAATGTCTTAAAATGTGATCGTACATTTTTGTTACCCCAAGATGAGCCGCAAAAAGGTTGTCATGGGCTAAACTAAGCACCTGTTTACGGTATGCTTTCGGGACCACTATCTGAAACACAGTGTTCCACTCTTTTTCTCCCTCTACCTCAGGGTACCACTTCCTCATTAAAACCTCATCTAACAATAAATACTGACTAGTATCATCATCCAAGGGGTTTCGAGCAGCAGCGAAACATTTGGCTAAGGAGTCATCAGCCTGCTGTGCGCTCGCCAACTGCTGATGGGTGAGAGGACCACTAGAAGTATTTAAATTGGGAACTCCAAGTTTTTGCGAAGGTAGAGGCTTTACCGCATCTAGGGTTTTATCTTTGCATGCCAAAAATGTATCAGCCAGACCCACTACATCAGGGATCGTCAACTACATTTGTCCAAGGGCCAGATGCCCTCCTAAAATAAAATACAATTAATATTGTAAAATACAATTAATATCTTAAGTAATATATTATTATTGTATATATTAATTTTCCTTCCAAATTTCTGTTATTTTTTAGCCTTTGTCAATGTTAACAGACTCATATTACCTGAACTGCAGCAAGCCACTAAGGGGCGACTGCGATATTTTAGGTTTTCTTATTTGTGAGGCTGTCACGCTTAGCATCACTGTCACATGCGTAGTTTGAACAATGATGCACGCCGAAGCATCCGTTTCAGCTTCCTTATATCAGTCTTAACTCGGTACAGCTAAAAGTCATTTCCATGCAGGTGCGCTGCACCTAGTGGACCCGGAAGTGCGCGCCATGACTGGCGGATTACTGACAGATCGAAGGCTTGTTTCATTTGATTTAGAAAAAATTAAATGTAGGATCATACTTTTCCCTCCTCACTAGGCTATTCCTGATTCAGTAATATCAGAGAAATTTTATTATGAGGAGAACTCCCACTCTCAGAAAACTTCCGCGGGCATGTGCAGAATTTAGCTGTCTAGCTCCCTAGACGTCCATTCATTTTCCATTGGGGGGCCGGATGTCTCATCAGAGAGCGGCAGCACGTCAGCTAGCGGCAGAGACTGTGCCGCCCCCGTATCCCGTAAAATTCTAATAACCGTGGGATTGGTTCCAGGAATGGACATGGTACCTGAAAAAACAAAAGGCTGAAATGTGGATTCTACCTCATCACAAAAATGTGCCAATATAGTGTTAATAAGGTTAACACCAGAGGTACTAGGCTGAACGGAGCCTGAGCGATCATGTTTTGATTTCAATGCCATACAGTTTGCGATTACATGACCGACTTTATGACAGTAATAACACAATTTTTCCGTTACTATTTTCTCCATTACTACCTGGTCAATAGTAATGGAGGCCGATTGACTCACGGACGGATTTCAAACGCTCAGGTGCTGCAACAGAACAGACGAGGTAAAAGTAGGTTTGTGGGTTAATGTAAATTCCTCATCCAGTACAGCAGCCTTAGTAACGGAAACAACTTTTTGTTAATTTAAATAAGTAACGACCCTAATGCAACCATAAGAGGTCACAAGCCAGTGATTCCTTGTGCCGGTCCCAAGTCCGGATAAATGCAGAGGGTTGTGT
>JBBIGA010117640.1:0-10295 GCA_037576975.1 Alestes dentex | reverse complement strand
CACACACACACACACACACACACACACACACACACACACACACACACACACACACACACACACACACACACTCGCATGCCAGATGTGAAGTCAGAGTGCACTAACTAGCATGCATTGACTGCTATTATCTGAAAGGCATGCATGCTGGGCCCGAAGGTTAAACAAACCATCCCTATTTGTAACATGCTGTAATGTAGAGTGCTGTACAAGCCAAGATGCAGGTGGTGTTCCACAGTCAGGCCAAGCTGTGAACATAAACGGGCAGACGAGTAGGAAACAGGGTACTTCCAGTGCTTCACATCTCTCCCACGGGTCACAGCCCATAAATATCTGAAGCAGGTAAACAGCTCTATTAGCACTTTGCCCTTGATACAGTCACTAGAGCTCGAAGCTTGATGCTGTTTCATCTCCAAGTCACCCCTCAGCCATGCAGACCTCGGTGAAATATGACATCTCTGGGGGTATTTAACCGACAGCTTCCTCTTTAGTATTCACTTTGGGAGCACATAACATCAGTCTACCTACTCCTTCTGCCCAGGCATGCATGAGTTTAGTCAGACTGTATTAGCATAGACCCAATGTTAGCATTGTCTTCATTTGATCAGCCTTCTCTTGTTGCACCTGATTTGTCCAGGACTCGATCTTTACATAAAACCCTTCCTATCGTGCATGTTCTTTAACTCCAACGCAAAAACTCTGCCTCTCTGTTGTTGCATGCATTTGGATATGTAAAGCAGGACAAAAAAATATTTTTTGTACTACAAACTACACCAAGCATGCAAAACCTAGGTCTTTCCAGATATCAGCTTTGCAGAGGTTAATATTTTCTCTTGTTTTAATTTTCACTTTAATTGACCTGTTAATTAAATAATGAGTTGAATTAGATGTGTTAAAGCAAGCCGCTGAAGTCTGCAGTGCTGTAGCTGCGCAAGGGCCAGAATATGGCTAATGTGACCTTGATCATAAAAAATAAAAGTACTTAAAAGAACTTACTTCACACTTTCAATCGACTTCAGAACTTTATGATGCATCCCTCAGTGATCTGAATTCCATTCTGTCTGAGTGCACACTCGACATCCGTTGCCGTGAATCTGAAGATAAAGGCAGCTTCTTTTAAATAGTAATAGATGGCAGCACACAGAAAGCAGATACATTTCACAAGTGACAGACTATGACTATTAGAGCTAGGCCCTCAGTTTGAGCAATATATATCATAGCAAGATAAAAAATAAGAAAAAAAAACACTATTGCTACTTTCTCATTTTCTCTACTGGCCCTATCGAATTCTAGTAATATGATATCTCTTGCAAATTATCATCTAAGAGCAATCTAGATTAAACATGGTCATCGGAGGCTTGTAAAAGACATGTCTAAGGTAAACCACAAAATAAAAGGTTGTAATTTTTCAGATTTTATTTCCTTACGGAAGCATAGTTTAAGGAGTGGTCTTAGCTCAAAGAAGCATAATAATCTCCAAACAAAATTCTTTACAACAAATCAAAATAAAGGTACAACATAATCTAACTCCCAAATATTAACACAATCAAACTTCCACCAAATTAATATGCATGATCTGGCAGATGGACTTTACTCAACCAGAGCCCTTTAATCTAGCAATTCCCCAAACTGGTGACTCAGTTATCATTCCCCCATCTCACCCATAAGCAGCACCTGTGAAGAGAGAGAGAGAGAGAGAGAGAGAGAGAGAAAGAGAGAGAGAAAGCAAACACGCTGCAACTCTCTACATACATCACCAAACATAATAAAGACGGTCCATGTTTTATTTGAAGCTTGAAACAGACATGTTGACTTACACAGTTTACATACAACATATAGTGATTGTCTCAGTAATGAGAGCTGCCACTGTCCACCATCTGACAGAAACTTATAGCTTAGGCTGCCACTTTTTAGTTCTCAGAAATCATTATGCCTTTGGTTAGCAAAAGATGGCAAAAGACTGGAAAATTGATGGTTAATACTACGGTCAGCAGAACTTTGTCTCTGACATTGGCTCAATTTTCTGTTCTTGCTCCACTGAAGAGAATGGTTTCTGGTTCTTCGTCTATCATCTACTGACAATATGTAAAAGAAGACCGAACACTGTACAGCTTATATAAAGATGTGATGTTGGCAATAGGCTTGGTTATGTATCCTTGTATATGTAAAACTTCCACTTTGGGATTTCAGTAGTATTAAGTACTCAAAACAGTACTTAAGAGTCTGATTAAAGTGTGGTAATGAAAAGATAATATGGATCATGGCTTAAATAGTTTTTGAATGTTTGAATAGTCAAATAGTTAAAACTCTAGCTGACAAACTGCTAAAATAGATAGACAATACTTTCGGGCTCTGGTGGAGTGAAGTCCATCTGCCAGATCATTAGAATTCATTCATTTGATGGGAGTTTGATTGTGTTAATATGTGGGAGTTAGATTATGTCGTATTTTTACTTGGATTAAGTTGTAAATTATTTTGCTTGAAGATTATTATGTTTCTTTGGGCTAAGACCTTGGGACTGAGGTCACATCTAGTCCCAGACTAAAGTATTTAATTATAGATGCTTTTCATTGAAGTTTAGTCCACGAAATCCTTTCCTGAGGGACAATTGGTCCTTGTTTTGAGAGAAGCATACAAAAACATGCATCTTAGAGGGCTTGCAGAATAACCAAAACCTCAGTCAGAATGCAGGGGCTGCTTCATGGATGTCCTTGCCTAGAAAGAGACAAACTCATCAGATAAAAACTGTGGTTGATCCCAGACTTCAGCTGCATCCGAGCAGAGTAAATGACAATTTTGTGAAGATGTGTGCTTTCCTGTTTGTTTCCAAATATCAAGAGAGTATCTGTACACACAAGCTGACCAAAACAGCCTATCTCAGAATCAAATCCCTTAAAATAAGCCTTCTTCACATGGACAATGATAAGGCTGTTTTTGTTGTCATTCCAAAACATGCTATACATTAAAGAGAATTAAATGAGACAGGCCCTAGCCATCCAAGAGTAAGCACACAGTAAACACCATAATTAAAATAAAAATAATAAGACAAAGTGTTCAAGTGGGTTCAAGGTGCACCAGCGCCCTGTATGAAATACACTATATGGACAAAAGTCCACTATATGGACATTGCATTCAAATACACAGACTTTAATATATAGTTGATCCCCCTTTTGCAGTTATTATAGTTTCCACTCTTCTTGGAAGGGTTTCCATAAGATTATGGAGTTTCTGTGGTTATTTGTGCCCATTCATTCTGTAGAGCATTTATGAGGTCAGGCACTGATGGTGGACAAGAAGGCCTGACTTGTAATTTCCGTTCATCCCAAAGGTGTTGGATGGGGTTGAGGTCAGGGCTCTGTGTGGGCCAGTCAAGTTCTTCCACATCAAACTCATCCAGCCATGTCTTCATGGACCTTGCTTTGTGGACTGGGGCACAGTCCTGCTGGAATAGAAAAGGACCTTCCCCAATTTGTGTCCACAAAGTCAGAAGCTTGGCATTGTCCAAAATGTCTTAGTATGGTGAAGCATCAAGATTGTCTTTCACTGGAGGCAAAGGCCCAGGCCCAAAACCTAAAAAATAGGTGTGTCCCAATACTTTTGTTCCTATAGTGTAACAGTTACTATAACCACAAATTGTTCAATGAAAAGCAACGTTTCAGAAAGTATCAGCCTCTAATTGCATCAATGTCCCAGTATTCAGTCTCACAGTATCCTGGAACACTTGACAAGGTATTGCAGCTAATATATATAAATGCAGTGTTGCTATTTGCCTGTGTTTCTGAGTCTGCTTTTTAATTTTATTCCTTGCCACAAAAAAAAATTGTAATGCTTATTCCCTTAACACAAAGTTTAGTCACAATGTTGCACTGGGGCGGGTGCTGCCTGAAGATGCAACACAGACTAGCTTAGAAGTTCAAAGACTCTGAAATGTAATTTGATCTTCTGAGCTTTGAAGAAGGAAAATAAAAATGAATGAGCTAGCAATCTAGATTGGTTGAGGCTATCAAAGTCAAATGGTCAAGAGGGCTTAGCCACATCTTTGTGAAGAGCACTTTGCTGCTGTTTGAGAAGGCAATGTCTGGCCTATGACTTCAAATGCCTTCATTAAAAAGGCAACCATAAACCCATGGCAAGAGAAAATTGCTGCAACTTTTTTCGGCCTGGCAAGGGTCCTCAGCTGAGGAAGCTCTGGGATTTGCCACAGCATGGCAAACAGGAGCTTTGTAACAGGCCCCCATTAGGAACTGTGTGTCTTTCTCCCAGATACACTTATCAAAGCAGGAGGAGGCAATTAGAGAGCGGGCTGAGGAACAGTGCCTCTGACTGCTGTCTACCCAACTGAAGGCACTGAGGTACTCGTGGGAATTCTAATTTCTTGTCTGTCTACTTCACAAGCAATCCTCTCGGCCAGTTTGTGGCTCTCTGCTCTCCCGATTGATCTGCAACTGTCAACGGACAGCCAATGGACAAATTTTTGCTCCAACGGACAGCTTTTATTTCACTTTTCAGTGAGAGGTTCGTTAGGAAACAACAAAGAGAACAAACTCTTTCATGTAAGCACTAATACTTGTCAGAGGTGAAGTTTCGGATATCTGCTTGTTTTCATTGGGGTGCATCATTTTCTGAGTTAGGGGAACACAGGGATAGTAACACTTTTTATTCTGGCTCTATTATCACATAATCAAATCTCTATTATCAGTCAACCATACACAAATCAAAAGCTGACAGGGCCCTGCATGGAACTGAAGTTATGGACAGTCAACTATACACCCTTGGTTAAGTAGCTCAATCTCATATTGAACCTATCACAAAACTCTAACCTTTGATTGAAAAAAAAAACAAACATGTTTACAAACAAAACCATGTGTTAAAACGGTTTGCACCTTGCATTTAGTACTTTATGGTAGTTGTTTCATTAATATGATGAGGAATTGGCCCTTTGATTTGCTTGGTTAACATCCCTCTTCCAGCTGTTGCACAGCTCACTGGGACTTTTATTTCTGCTACATCATTGCTTATTTTAAAAACCTGTTTCCATCCTCATTTTCACAACTCCCCTTAATCAATAAACGAACATTTCCACCTCTTGCATGCGTATTTAGGCATTTTTTAAAAGTGCAGAAATATCACTTTTGTGTGATATTCCGCTAGTCCCAGGCCAAAGTCATTTCTATCAACATTAAAAATGACATGTTTTCTTAAACCCTGATGAATAACACTGACACAACCATGGCAATAAGTGTGAGATGGATGTTCATTTTATAAAGCGTGTTATTTTACCATTACCCATAACTGTCATGACTGGTGAAAAAAATATTTGATGCCAAGACAGGTTCTGTCACACGCAAGAAGCCATGATATCAAATATAACAGTATCTGTCACAACAGTTATCAGAACTGGTAGCATGACACTGTCATATTAATGGACATAATCTGTTATGACAGCATATAACATCTTCCATGAAATGCTTATGGCATGGTTACGTCAGTGTTTTGTTGTAGGGTACTGTACCTACAGTCAGGGGTGGACTGGGACTAAAAAACTGCCCTGGACTGCAGAGGTCTACGTCTCGGACATGGTTCGTGGGGGCTGCGCAGAGAAAGATAGGCTGCCGGCCATGTGTTCTTTTCCAGAATGCACAGATTGCCAGTCCGCCCCTGCCTACAGTAAAGTAACCTGTTGTTGTATTGATTGGACTTGAAAAACAACAAATGTGATTGTGACAGCACTGTGACAGTTCACACTGAAAAAGAACTAGTTCAAAGTTTAGTTCATTCAAATAAAAATGAACTACTTCACATTTATAGTTATTTTAAAAAAAATTTGAACCAAGTTCACAGCTCAAAAAATGAACTAGTTCACATTCGGTCATTAGGTTTTTGGGTTTTTTAATATCACATTCGTTTGTTAGTTTTTTGGGTTTTTTTTACATTTTCATTTCAACGTCCTTCTATTTGAACCTCATTCAATCTTCTCCTTCTATCTGTCATATCACTGAACAATCACAGATGTAAGTTACATTAAAAACCAATTTTGAGCTTGAGAAATGTAAACGTAAAACGTTCAGTCTCGCGAGAGTGAACATCACTCACGTCCCCGTTCATAATTTGTAAACTGATTCGTTCAGTTCAGCATTCACGAAAAATAGGAACGTGTTTAGTGAACGTCGTTCATTGAACGCATTCGTGCACAACACTGTCAGCTAAACCATCACACACATCACTGTGTTTCTTGTAGATTATGCTTGTTTTATTTTTCATTTCAGGGAAATGAGAAAACAATCATGCTGTCCAGAAACGTTGGTTGTAAAGGTTTGTGATAATTGTTGTTTTATGATTGTAACAAATAGAAGGTATTGAGGCAGGGTACGGGTGTGAGTTGGTTTGGTTTCAACGAGATTTTACAAAGTATATTAAGTGGGTTGTAGATATAAGTAAAGCAGGGTTATCTATGCAAAGACAAATGAGAGGAAACAAAAGAACAGTTACAAACTTTACAAACAGCTACAAACATTCAGCAAAACTTGATAGATAAACAATTAAATCCACACAGTGAAAACAAATGACAGTGTAACGGAAACATATAAAACAAAGGGACATATGTTTATATAAAAAGTGGCAAATGAGGACAAGTAGGGGTGACAAAATGGACACAATTCAGAAACGTGACAAATGGGTGGAGCAGAGTTTCCCTTTTATGTCACATTTTTGCTGTAGAGTATTGTGGATTTGTGTGTAGAAACTCGCGTTATGATTTTTCAAACTTCACATTATTCACATTATTCAGATTAAAGTATGACCATATTTGAACACCACTCTCAGAAATATGACCAAGCAGTGTTCAAGCAGTAATGGCCAAACTCCTACTCTGAAAAGCCGAGAACTTCTTAGCAGGCCCATTTTCCCTGTTCACTGTGAACTAAAATATCCCTTTGGTGCCTTCTAAATACAGATCCACTTGATGTTTTATGGAAGATCTCAGCATGAGTATTTACAAAGCATGGTCATTACTGTCTGCAAGTGGGACAGTCCTGTATGTGTAGTATGGTGTGTATAAGATGTAGGGCCAGCAAATCATATGGATGGTGTATTCAAGCCCTCAATCACATCTTGAATTGAGTCCTCAGGGGTAAGGGGTATGATCAGCAGTGATGCTAGTTCAATGAGTTTTGAGTTTCATGAAGAAGTGCCTGCAGATGTGATTTCCTGTTTATGCCTACTCATGGTTCACCCTGGGTTAATCACCCTCCTCTGTTGATCTTACAAGTATTTGTAAGAAAATACTCAAGAACTGTATTTCAGACTCCCCCACTGCAAGGAACTTAGTGTTTTGATTTTATTATGTATAAAACTGTGAATTATAAATAGCCATAACAGATTGTCCAGTATAGAGAACTTTTAACATTCCAATGGTTTTTAGTAGTCATGACAGTTTTCTTTACTAATGAAACTTCAAAGAACCCCCTTTCTAAAATATGTTGCAGTTTCTGAGGAGGTAAATCTTCAGACCATGAAATAAAGAGAAGCGAAAATGGGCAGTGCAGTCTTTAGGGGGATGTTCCTTCCAGTTATAAGGGGCAAGCGCACTGAAGCAGTGAGACCTTGCCTTACAAGAGTGCTTAGATTTCAGGAAAGGCCATGCCAAATAGTCTGAAAGCTGAAGCCCTAAGATGGCATATTGTTCTGAACAAGGGTGCAGAGGTTGTGAGCCCTTCGAAGACTAGCCGGCCAGTACCATAGCTTTGTGTCTGATTCTGATTCACAGGGCACAACAGACGAGTCGCACATGGAAGGTTTTGAGCCAGCAACATTCTGAATGTTCTCGAGTGGAGAAATGGTGTATGAGAGAAGACAAGATGAGAACTAAGTGAGGAGAGTTATGTATCTGCTTGTTCACAGTGTCAAAGATAGTCAAGGAGGATAAAGACTAAGGACACATAGTTCTTCCCAGCTGTACGGCTGGTTTTTTTTTGACTGACTGACAGAGAGGTGGTTTTGTTGAATTGTTCAGCCTGCTATCCAGACTGGCTGGTGTCAAGAAGGCTGTTCCTCTCAAGATGGGAAGATAGCAGAGCCAGTAAAGCCTGTTCTATAGAAACAGAAGGAGCAAATAAAAAGTTTATAGTTTGTGACAGTTGGATGACGGTTGAGTTTATGCAGTTATGTAATTTGTCCCTTGCATCAATCAAACTAACAGAAACAATGTACATGTAAAGATTAAAACTGATACAAATATTCTTTGAATGTCTCAATAGTTTATTATTTATTTGTATTTTATTAATAGTTTATGTGGTTATAAATTAAAACTGATGATAGTATATATATGTAGAGAGAGAGAAGGAGGGAGAGAGAGAGAGCCCTGAATGTATTTAGTTCATTGCCTTATCTCAAAACTTCTGAAACACTGAAACACAATGTCTCAGGCAGCATATTCTTATTCTTATTTATTTCGTGTAGTTTTCTGTGAGGTAGCTTTAAGGAGCAACCCTTAACACGAGCAGTAACACTTCACTAAACATGCTGACATGGGTTGTTAAGACAGATTATGTCCATTAATGCAACGGTGCTGTGTAATACCATGACAATAGCGGTGATTCATAATGGCTGGTATAGAATAATGTGTTATACCATTGCCCTCCACAGACTGGGGTACAATTCCAAGCCCCTACATAGCACAGTACGTCAAAAAGAGTTCATGGGCAAGACTTCTAACACTACATTTGTCTGCCTCTGTCACAAATTGAAATGGTAAGTCACTCTGAATAAGGTTGAAAATGTACAATATTTACTGTCATAATAGTTTATTTCACATCACAAATTAGCAGAAACCGCAAATATCCTCAGTATAGTTTATATGCATTTAGTGCTAAATAATTAAGCAAAATAAAATGTACTAATTTTTAGGCATGTCAAGCGATTTAAAAAATTAATAATTACAAGCTCTAAGATTAATTAATCTAAATTAATCGCACACATTTGTGTGCCACGTGCTGCATGTGACATCTTGCGTGTTTCACTCATACACATCGCTGGGTGGGGGACAAAACTAATAGTAGGAAACTGATGATTTTTAAAAGTCGCCCCCCTAACATAATGATACCGGTGCCCACACATACAAGGCATCTCAAGCCTGGGATCGGGCTGTGCTGAGTTGGACCGCCGGGTTCGCTCCTAAATGCTTTGCATTGAGGTGATATTTTATATGTGATGTACAGTACACGTGTTTACATGTGAAGCAGCGCATTCTCATCGTCATTCTACAGAGCACCTGTGGCCAGAACAGGGTGGGTGCTCAAAGTCACGTGGCGCGATTCATCAGTGTTAATTTTTTTAACACCTTATTTTTTCTGTGATTAACTGATCGAAATTAACATGTTAATTTGACACCTCTACTAAATGCGGCTAAATTTACATATAAAATATAACCGTATAAAGTTATTAGTACTGTCAAAAGAACACAAAGCAACCATAAATTGGCTGCTGCTCTGTGACGCATCTCTGGCAAATGCAGTCCAGCATTCCCGGATATTAACAGTTTCCCGCGTGTCTCGAGTGTACTGTACAATATGTTTGCAGGTTTACCTTTACATTGTGTCACGTACCTGGCCAAACTGTTAGTCCAGTGTAGTGTAGCGGATTAAACTAAATGCAGAGATACGCAAGAGAGTTGGTAAACCACGCTCTTTGTTATGAGAATGCTTTCAGCAGAGTGAAGAGATTCCCTCTGGGAACCTGCATTCTCACTCACACACACTGAAAGACCGGAGTACTCACGGTACCAGTAGAGTTGAGGAGAGTCGGGTTGAGCATGAGTCTGATGATCATTTCCTTGTTTATATATTGCGTGACGAGTGCCATTTCCGAGTTTTTTTTTTTTACCACATCACAAATTCATGGTTTTTCACAATTCGTGGGTGCTTTTGGAACATAACTCCCGCAAATTTTCGGGGTTTACTGTATACCATACATCACACACTTCAAAGTAAAGTAAAGCGGTCCCTTGTGTGAAATTTATTTTCTGCATTCAACCCTTTCAGCAAGTGAAGCAGTGAGATGCCATGAAAAAAAAAAAAAAGAGCAGCGAGGAATGGGATACAGCCTGGTTAGCAGAGAAGGAGGTACAAACCATACCTCCCATCTGTTCTTATGGGCAACATGAGGTCACTGGACAACAAGATGGACGAGCTTAGAGCACGGGTCAGACACAACAGAGAATTTTGAGAGTGCAGCTTGATGTGCTTTACTGAAACATGGCTGCACGAGCGTATTCCTGACTCTGCCGTGGACGTTGCTGGCTT
>JBBIGA010117639.1:0-10295 GCA_037576975.1 Alestes dentex | reverse complement strand
TTTACACCTGGAGACCCGTGATGGACGCTAGATGGCTGTTGAAATTGGAATAACAGCCATCGATCCAATTCAAACCCGAGAAACCTTTTCTTTCTCGGCTAACCCCCCTTACCAGCGCGGGCCTTGGCCAAGGGGAACAAGATAACGAGACGCTCTGAATTCCTTCTCCTGCTCCAAGGACACCTGTGGAGGACTTTTGGACTAACACAGGCTTACTTACACACACAAACACACACAGTCCATCGTACCCTACCCCCTCCCCACGCCTTCGATGCTTCACCCCCCCAGTGTAAAATAGACGAGTCTGTGACCAGCGCTGTTTTAGCTGCAGGACCAGATGGCTGCGTTTTACGCCGGACTTATCTCCACCCCCCCCAACCCCACCCTCCCTGCTTTTTCCAATAAATCTTGGCATAACCTGGCTTCTGGTGGGCCAATGTCTTTCAAATAAAAACTAATGTAAAGCTTGAAGGCTCCTCTTCATTTGATCTGGAAGTTATGTGTCTGTTTTTGTGGGGGGAGGGTTCTCACCAAAATTGGCCATGAATGGCAGCATGGCAAGGCATTCTTTGGCTGCAGTAATCTGCTATGCTGTTTACATGGGTTTAAATAAACTAGCATTAGAATTGCTGCATTCAAAAGCGATCTGTTTTTTGTTGTTGTTGTTTTTTAAAAGCTTCAAGAAATCTTTTCTTTTTAACCAGTACATGACGGCGCAACTGCACTGAGTGCCATCGAGAAAACATGCCATGACTGAGTCGATAAAACACTGAAAAACTGACATTACTTATTCACCATTGATTCATATTACAGTAGAACAATAATGTCAGTTCAATTCTTTACCTTCTGTCACTGCAGTGAAATTTGACGTTTTGTTTTGAAAGATTACTAGTGGTTACAGGCAGGCATCTTAGAAGAGAACAATACAATCTGTTTTAAGGCCTCCATTGTAAAATTGTGTAATTGACCCTAGAATATAATACTAACATGTAATATGAAAATAACGTAGTATTTAAGTGATCAAATGGTATTGGAGGAAAGGTTGTTGAATAGTGTTGGAATAAAGTGATGAAATCGCGAAGGATTAAAATGTTCCAAGAGCTCAAATTACTTTAACAAAGTTTTTTCAATCACTGTATCAACAGAAAATACATAGGTTTATTGAATATGAATAATTTGTGTTCATTTAACTCAACTGTTCAAGTTGCTGCCAAAGCAAAACATCTCTGTGCAAACAATGTCCACTATTTAATGAAGTAAATCCAACATGTTTTTTCAGTGCACTTGGGGTTCTCCAGGCCCACAGCGGAGAAGAAGATCCAGGCCTTCACTCCCACAGTGTGTTTGCAGTGCTGGAGATAAGATGTTCTGCTCTGGTCCACTGTGTTCACAAGTTGTTTTTCATTAGAGAAGTGCTGGAGGATTGTTCTACAAAATGTATGTGTCTGAAAAGGAGGAAAATGTGTGAAGCAGGGTTTCATCCAAACTTGGATGGGAAGCTCCTGAGCCTTTGTGTGGTGTTGCCAGATCTCATGTGAGAAACAAGACCAAAAGACTGTTGGGCTCTAAAAAACAAAAATCCTCAAACAGACAAGTTTACCATAATGTGTGTGAGAGAGACGCCGCACGACCAATTTATGTATGTACATGTGTTTTATGTGTGTGTACAGTACTGTGCTAAAGGCTTAGCCACCAAATAGTTCAAAGCCATTTTCTCAGTGTGTGATAAAGTGTCTGTCTGCCAGCAAAGATAACATTAGAATCAATGTAATCAATCAAGAAATCAGTAAAAGGTATCAGGATTGGTTTTGTGTGTTAAAGTTGTTGATATTTTGTGAGCTACTGAGGAGAACGCATGTTTGGTTCCAGATTTCTTCTCGGTTCCTCCAGCCATTGTTTGGATTTCTGAAACTCCATCAGCAGCACCTGATTTAATTTAATGAAGGACTGATTGAATCAAACCTACAAGTAATACTGGACTTCCACAAGAACACACTGGTGTACTGAGTAAAATATCACTATTTATTGTAGAATGTATTTTTTCTTTTTAGTTTTATTGACTGTTTGGTAATGTAAGAAAAATAACACTCCTCATTGCAAATTTTTTTAAACATTTTTTTTCAGGTGCCTGAGACTTTTGCTTGTGTGTGTGTGTGTATGTGTGTACTTTTCTGATTTATAAGCACACATTTATAAAATACTTTACCTTGTTTTAAGAATTACAACAAAACCAACTAGCCAACAGAAAATGATGACCAAAGAAATAATTGAATGAATTAATGAATGAAAATGAAAGTAAAGAATTTGCACATGACGAACTGACCAGGTTATTTTATCAATGGAGGCAAAACTGTCAGCTCACTTTTCTGCTGCTCTCTAATGTGCTTCTCTTATTTTTATCATATTGAAAAAGATCTACATGATGTGCATGTATTTCACACTTACACTCATTTATTTGTATTTTTCAAATGTTTCCTGTATTTGGCCCCCTGGCATTGTTATCAATGAAGATAAATCAGTCTATCAGTCTATCAGTTTTTGTAGTTACTTATATGGGGAAGGGAAGGTGTGGATTCTTACAGTTTACGCTTTCCAAAACCATTAGATTCTTAAACTTAAATATCTTCTCAAGCACTTCCCATTTACAATATGGTTATTTTTAGGAATCATCTATCAAATATGGTTTTTGACATCCATGATTTCATTGCAAGAATGCTTTATTAAATATTTAGATGCAAACTGCCCTGATTGTCAGGGGAAATTTGAACAGATTTGAGATCTATCACTGTGACAAATAAATGCATTTAACTGTAAAATAAAAAAACGTATAGGGCAGCGATTACTGCAGGACATAGGTTGGTTATATACTTAAGTATAGAGATTTAATTTTATTGCCATATGCAGACCTTTTAATGGGAATTGCGTTTTTTTGTGTCGTGAGTAATAATAATGAGCAAGGCAGGTTAATACTTCATTGTTTTTTGTTTCTTTTTTTAAATGAATAACTGAGCTTCATTACTATGGGTCACAACACCTGTCATTATGGGCTGAATTTAAATGAAACTACAATCTGTCATGGCATAAATTACACTGGTGCTTGAAACGTTTTAAACATTTAAAATTTCTTTATATTTTTGCAGAAATCATCAGATTCTCACAATACTCATAAAGTAGAAAAAGAAAATCCAATGAAAAATGAGACCACAATATTATACTTTGAAACATGTGGTAGTTTCATGGTTTGGCCCTGTTTTTCTTCATCTGGGCCAGGGTGGCTTGCTTTCATTGACGAAACAATGAATTATGAAATATACCTGCAATTTCTACAGGCACGTATCAGGACATATGTGTATGTGAATTGAATCTCAGAAAAAAGTGTCATGCAGCAGGACTGTCTGTCCATCCGTCTGCAGACACTAACTGAGAGGAGAAACCATCCAAGCTGAGGCATTTGATTTTTCTGAATGTCAGCCTGCACTGAGGACACACTGTTTGGTTACTGAGTTTGGTTCTGTTTCTTTTCTGTGGATTTGTTTGCAGTGTTAAATGGGAGCCCCAGTATCAGTTAACACTGCATCAGAACCTGCCACGAACACTTACAACACACATCATCACTCGTAAACACACACGTGGTCGTGATTGTATTTATAATTTGGCTTCCCCATCCCAGAACACCCCCTCTTTTGGAAAGCTTGATACACCCCTGAATGTGGTATTGCTTTCCTAGGAAACAATGGAAAAGAACAGTTTTTAAACTTATGTTTAAACTGATCATAATGGACAAATTTCATGTTAATACATGTACATTTACAGGTAAGAAATCAGGCTTTATTGTTTACAAAACATATGGTCAACATTCACCAAAACAAACAGCAACGAAAAACTATCAGCCAGCATTATTTGGAAATATTTGTATATTTGTATAGTTCTCCAAACCCCAGAATTTGTGTAAAAAATAAAACTATTTTTGCACATCCTGGTCACATTTGCTTAATGGTTATTCAAGGCATTCCTGTTAAGAATAAAGTGAGCGTTACTTTATGGTAACTTATGAATTTATCAAGTTATCTAAAGTCAAAGATTTACTCACCCAGCACATTAACTGGCTGTTCTGTAGAGTATGGTTAAAACAGTTAACTAAGCTAATTTTATTTCATTTGGATGAAGCAATATAGCGCAAAACTAAAAAGCCCAGCCACATTAAAACAATTATACAGAGATTCAATTCACACAAGAAAGAACTGTTTGCTTTAAATACTGACACCTGCTTCAGTCATTTTAACACACTATATTTCCAAAAGTTTGTGATAACACCTACATGAGCTTATTGGACATCCCGTTCCAAAACCATGGGAATTAAGATGGAATTCCCTCCACTTAGAGCTTAAACCATCCTCCATTTATCTCTGAAGGCTTTCTAAAAGATTTTGGAAGGTGTCTGTGGGAATTTGTGTCCACCATGACAAAAGAGGTTGAGTACTAATGTAGAATAAGAAGGTCTAGCTCAAAATCAATGTAATTCCAAACTCATTAAACCATCTCCTTAATGACTTTGCTTTGTTTAGACACACATTTATTCTGGATCACAAAACCCAAACCTTAAAAAAACAGCCAGATTATCCCTTCTCCACCAAACTTTACAGCTGGTGCTCTGCATTCTCTTAAGTAGCGTTCGCCTGGAATCTGCCAAAACCAGGTTTATCCATCAGACTGCCAGAAAGTACAGCATGATTCAGCACTCCAGAGAACATGTTTCCACTGCTCCAGAGTGCAGTGATGACTTGCTTTACGCCACTGCAGCCAAAGCCTTTAGTAATCTTAGGCTTGTGTGCAGATGCTCAGCCATGGAAACCCATTTCATGATGCTTCTCATGTACAGTTCTTGTGCTGATGTTTCTTGCAGAGGTGATTTGGAGCTCTGTAGTGAACAATGCAACAGAGGAGAACCAAAGTCTTCAGAACTCTGCAACCCTGTTGTATGGTGTACAGTT
The DNA here is from genome assembly GCA_037576975.1 of Alestes dentex. Taxonomy (NCBI): domain Eukaryota; kingdom Metazoa; phylum Chordata; class Actinopteri; order Characiformes; family Alestidae; genus Alestes; species Alestes dentex. The sequence goes on along the minus strand of JBBIGA010117639.1, from coordinate 5,304 downwards.
GTATGGTGTATAGCTCTGTAGGACCTGTCTTTGCTTCTAGATGCTTCCATTTCCAGAGTTGGCTAAGGCAAATGTAAGAAATTTAATATCTAACAAATCTAACATACTAATTTGTAAGTTACCCCTAGTACCCCTAGTAGCGGTTAATCTGTGCTTTCCGCCCCCCCCCTGTTACTACAGAACAGTGTACAAATATATTTGTCCTTTTCTCTTTTTTAGTTGTGTTTCTATGTTCTAGATTATGATTTTCCAACTATGGATAGGACCTAGGCTAGGGCATGTTTTGACTAACACCAAAATTCGAGTTACATCACTGTTGTAAGAGCGAATCAGTGTCATAACTTGAAGACTCCCTGTAATACGTTTTGACTCCTGTGTGAATGAGCTGGTGTTTTTGGAGCCTACTCTTGTGACTAAAACCCTTCCCACACTCTATACAGTGATAAGGCTTTTCTCCTGTGTGAATTCGCTGGTGTGTTCGGAAACTATTCCGTTGACTAAAACTCTTCCCACACTCTGTACAGTGATATGGTTTCTCTCCTGTGTGAATGCGTTGGTGACGTTGGAGTTCATTCTGTTGACTAAAACTCTTTCCACACTCTGTACAGTAATACGGCTTTTCTCCTGTGTGAATGTGCTGGTGTGTTTGGAGACTAATATGTCGACTAAAACCCCTCCCACACTCTGTACAGTAATAAGGCTTCACTCCTGTGTGAATGCGCTGGTGTCTCTGGAGAATAATCTGTTGACTAAAACTCTTCCCACACTCTGTACAGTGATACGGCTTTTCTCCTGTATGAATGCGCTGGTGTCTTTGAAGACTAATCTGTTGACCAAAACTCTTACCACACTCTGTACAGGGATACGGCTTTTCTCCTGTGTGAATGCGCTGGTGTCTTTGGAGATTACTCTGTCCACTAAAACTCTTCCCACACTCTGTACAGTGATACGGTTTCTCTCCAGTGTGAATGCGCTGGTGTTTTTGGAGACTACTCTGTCCACTAAAACTCTTTCCACACTCTGTACAGCGATACGGCTTTTCTCCTGTGTGAACGCGCTGGTGTCTTTGGAGACTAATCTGTTGAGTAAAACTCTTCCCACACCCTGTACAGTGATACGGCTTTTCCCCTGTGTGAACGCGCCGATGTCTTCGGAGATGAACCTGGTGCCTAAAACTTTTCCCACACTCTGTACAGTGATGAGGTTTCTCTCCTGTGTGAATGCGCTGGTGTTCTTCCAAATTACTTGTTTCCATGAAGACCATTCCACACTCTGTACTCTGAGATGGTACCTCTCCTGTGTGAATGCACTGGTGGGTTTGGAGATCACGCTGTTGAATAAAACTCTTCCCACATTCAGAGCAGAAGTAAATTCCAGTCTTTTGAGTTAGTCTTGGGGAAGTGTTACTTCCGAGAATATGAGAGCTACTTCTGAATGCCATGTCCTCATATGTCCTGTCCTGATGTCAGCAGCATGCAGTATTCTTCTCACCAGCATGTACTGATGTGTTTGTGAAGGTAAATTTAAGCTGTACAGGAGGGCAGACGCAGAGCAGAAGTCCTGCTCCAAGATGTGATATATTTCTGGAGGATTAAAATAAAGACAATATTCAAAACACATAGTTAGTCTCTGATTAAGAAAAATCATGATTTTAGGTAGAGAGGGCATAACAAATTTAATCTAATTTGATGTTTAATAATCCCTGTTGTAGGAGATCTACAGGAGTGTGTGAAGATTTGTGAGCCCTTTAAAATGTTCAGTATTTGTGCATAAATGACAAAAAACAGCAGAGTTTCCCCAAAAGTTGATAAGACATTGTGTCAGTGTGGGAAGTTCTGCAAGAGACCCAACATATTAAAACAACATGCTGTGACATTTCTCACTAAAATAGTTTGCTCTTAAGGGTGTTTTCACATATTGTCCTCTTTAAAGGAACCAAACTCAGTCCTCTATAAGTGGTCCAAAAAGTGGACCGACAGAAAGAGAACACAGTTCTTTTTATATTCACATTGTGAGTTCATTTGAAAGGGGACTCGGTTCTGTTTCTACTCCACTTCAGCTAAGATGGGCTCGTAGTTTATTTTCCATTCACACTTTAGCTCCTCATCCAACCTGCCGCTGCTGTTCCTTCACGTTCCCCATCCTTGGGATTTTTTTTCTCCATGAGAGAAGATGGTTAAAAGCTCTATCAAACCTCTACATTTTCCACAAATATCTATGCTACTGTTCTTCTTCAACTGGTGGAGAGCAAAAATGAAATTATTTGAGTGAGGAATGAGAGACCACTGATTTAGGTTAATGGCGAAAGAAGAACTTGTTGCAGCTATTTCTGCTTAAGCGGATGACCTGGAAAACAATCCGCCATCAGCAGGAGATGCATTTGTTTGCAGTTGTTTTTGCTCTCACACAGGGAAGATGAACTTTCCAGCTTACCTAGATTCGACATGGGACAGATGCAAAAGAAACGCAGTCAGTGCCGCAGAGTGGGGAGATTCGTTATCGAGACAACACATCTGCTGAAGGAAAAATAGCTGCAACAAGCTCTTCTGTCCCCATTGCGTTGATCATATTTCCTTGACGGCTGCTGGTTGTTGGCACTTGCCTCATTTCTCTTAGAAGCATCACCTGTTTATCTTTTAGTACCTGTTAAATATCTGTCACTTTTTACCCTCCAAGGCTTGACAGCAGTGGATGAACAAGTTAACGTAACCAATGTGAAAATGATTCGGATGTAAACACTAGTTCTGTGCATCTTTCCCCAAGGTCTCTTGTGCCCCACCCTTTGATGAACAAATCACTCAGTTGAATAGATTCTGGCGAGGCCATGAACAAGGAAGTGGGCATCCCCCAAAACTGCTGGTGCCTTTCTATCACTGTTCTACTGAGAGCATCCTGTCTGTGTGTGCGGTTCCAGCTGCCCAACAGCGCAGAGGAAATCACTTCAGTGGATCATAAAGACTGCCCAGGAGATCCAACGGCTGTCCTTTACCCTCTCTGGATGAACCGCAGAGTTGACTCCCTCTGAGAGAAGTCGACTAGTCATGTGTTTTTTTCCCCTCTGTCTGTGCGCAGGCTTGTGGACACAATGCAATCTCTGCCTCTGATTGGCTGATGTTGACAGGCATTCCGTGACTTAACCAACTATTATAGTCCCTTCATAAAAAGGACGGTACTGCTGGTGCGTAGAGGGGAATCTAAACATAAAACCACAAGACGAGAGATAGGGCAGCAGAGGAGACAGACACACATCACATGTGTGGAGATACTTCACTCTAGACACACAAACAGCAAAGTGACCTGCACAATCTGCAAGTCTGTGTTAAAGTACAGTAACAGTACCGGTGTTCTGCACGGCCGTCTGACACGGCATCCGCTAGCTAACATGGCTAACGCTAGCACTGCAGAGAGTGGCACCTGGCTTAAGCTGTTCCACTTTCTGTTGTACACTTACATTTACCAGAAAAATCAAAGTATCAGCCTTTGTTTTTTTTTTGTTTAATTGTCATGTTGACTAGGTCTGTAACGGTACATGTATTCATCCTGAACCATCACGGTACATGGGTCATGGTTCGGTACATGATGTCGTAAGGAGAATACACGGTATGACGGAGAAGACGCGATTAACGCGGAACTAAATTTACAAGCATGAGTTTCATACGGAAACATTAAACAGTGACCTTTAAAACGTTTTGCTTCAAGTTGATTCGCGTCTCATGAAAGCCTCAAAGTTTTCATGAAGTTTTTAAGTTTTCATGGACAATTTTTTCCAATCCGATAAAGTTTAGTCGGATTAAAATAACCCAACCAAACTGTTTACATGAGCATCAAAAAAGAGATCCGCCTTTCTTCCACGTTTGCATGTTCCAGCCATTTTATCTGATCGCACATTATTTTGACAAGCGCTGTGGCAGACCTAGGCTACTTTTCTTGTACAGAAAAAGAGAAAATGCTCTGTCTGAATCGCCGAGGCTTCCTTTCTCCTCGTTTGTCCTCCATCGCGTGTCAGAAGCATTTTAATGTAGGGTTGTGCTTCATTCTGCGTCTCACGTTCTGGTGTGCTCCCTATACATTTATACACTTTATAACACTTATAATGATGAGAAATAGCCAAATTATATGTATAATCAGAGAAAAATATTTTATTTAAATGAGAAGAGCCAAGAGGTATAGGGAGATCTTTAGAGGTGAAAGAGACAGTTTATACAGTCCAGTTCTAACACTGAGAAATGCTACCGTGAAGCTAATCCAGACTGTGACATGCTAACAGCTTGTGGTGAATCTGTACAGTGCTTATGTTTCTGTTTTGGATTTTATACCCATCCAATCTCTCCACGATACTGAACTGTTTTAATGTATCCAATAACAACGTAGTTTCAGCGACTGACCAGTTTTTGTTTTTATTTCGTTCACTGCTGTGCCCGAGGTCAACTCATTCTCCTGGGGCAAACTCTACTGCGTGAGTGTGTGAGGTAAACTCCCTCAGCTGGGTTAAACTATACTGTGTGAGTGTGTGAGGTAAACTCACTCAGCTGGGGTAAACTATACTGTGTGTGTGTGTGAGGTAAACTCACACAGCTGGGGACAACTCTACTTGGCTACAAGCTAGTAGCTACCTGCCTCGAGCTCACGCACATGCACAGTTTTTAAACAGCCTCTAAATAATTAGTCAGTGCATGTTTTCACTGTGAGTTTGTTTGCTGTTTTCACTACATAGTAGATAAAAATGTGAAAATATTCTTGTGCCTTATTTTTGTAAAAAAGACTAAAGTTGCCAGTTGGCAAAAGAATGCCTGACATCTCACCTACTTTCTATTAGGTAAGACTAATATTAATTACTAATTTCTATTAATAACACAAGATGTAGTAGTTTTTTTTTTCATAATCCATACATGAAAATATAAGCAAGAGCGTGTGTTTACTGCTGAATACACTGCTGTTTATTTAAAATAAATGATAAACCAAGCCTCATGCTTTAGAATTTTTTGTTACTTTACTTCGCTGTATTGGAACCGTACCGAACTGTGATGTCAGAACTATAGTGTGAACCGAACCGGGACCTTTTTGTTCCGTTACACCCCCAATGTTGACTGTTAATGTTACAGAGAACTTTAATAAAAGTTGCTCAATGCTGGACACCTGTGCCTCTGCTGCGTGTGATGACGTCATCAAATGACTAGTCGACCCGACTTCGACTTTGTTGACGGATAAGTCGACCTGAAAAAATCTAAAGTTGTTAACGCTCTAATATATTATAATGCATTATATACATACATATACATACATAATTTATATTTTATATATATA
>JBBIGA010117637.1:0-10297 GCA_037576975.1 Alestes dentex | reverse complement strand
ATATTCTTTCTCTCACCTCTTCATGCTGACCCAGGAAGTGTCAAATATTCCCATGAGCCTCAACACTCCCTCCAGGATGTCCCTAATTACGTCAGGAGGCATACGCAGAGAGCGGATCTCCGACAGAGACTCTGACTTAATGTTCCCAACCGCTTGCTTCGCTTCATCAACAAGTGGCTAAACACACACACACACACATCACACACACACATACATACACACACATACATACACACACACATACACACACACACACACACACACAAACATAAGACTGCCCACCCTGATCCTGGAAGTACCCCTGTTCTGCACATTTTAGGATTTTCCATGCTCCCAACACACCTGATTAACCAAATCAGCTCATTAACAGTCTTTTTCTGGTTTGGAGCGGATGAGCAATGAAAACACTAAAATGTGCAAGACAGGGGCTCCAGGACCCAGGCAGGAAACACCGGTCTACAGGATTAATACATTATGAGTGGAAACTGTAGAGCCCTCAAAATGACTGTGGAAAAATTTAATTTTACAATTCTGACACTAAGAGAACTATGTAATAGTGCCCTAAAATTAAGAGAAATAGATCTATATAAGTCACGGCATATGTTTGCATTTTGAATGTGAATATCCTTGTTTATGTCATGTCCTGTCTACTCTACTACTGAATCTACTGCTAGAGGACGTGTGTTTCTGAAAGAGAAAGAGAAACTCCATTAACTTTTCAAAAATCCTCCATAAGTCAGTGAAAACAGAGTGGTTGAGTTCGTCTGGTGTGTAACTCTCCATTCTAGTAAAACTCATCAAATGACAATGACCACAAAGGTGGTGAATGGAACCAGACGTCTGCCTCTAAAAGCTCCCTTGCAGAAAGTTATTCTGTGTTGTTTTACCAGAGTCCTGAGAAGCTTTTGAACCTAAAACCAAACCCATTCATTGTTGTGGGGTACATGCAGGGTGTTGTGAGGCAAAATAGTCCCTAAACAAAACTGATTTAATTCAGAAGTGCCACTATTTTACCATCTTTAGCATTCCATTTAAACACTCAGAAGACACATGTCACCTCACTGAGGCATGACAGAAAATAAATGATTATTTGGAGACATCTGGTTTCATTCACCACCACTGTAAAGAAATCCAAGATTCTACAATGAACCATTTCACACAAAACCCACGAGGAACCACTCTCGCATACTGACTTATGGGGGATTTTGGAAAATTGGAACTCCTCTTTTTTGAGTACTCACCTGCACTTCCTTCAGTTCATCATCTATCTTCTCCTTTCTCTCCTCAATCTTGGCCACCTCCTGAGCCATTTTTGTCTTTAGTTTCTCCATTTCCGTCTTTTGGTCACTCGCATTCTGCAACACACACAGACGCACACCACTGATTACAACTGTGTGTGTGTGTGTGTGTGGTTACCACAGCTGTCAAGAACAGAAGAATCAACTCCACACACTTTATTTCTGGTATTACCATCTGTCTCAGTGATCTGATCAAACAGCTGTATTCACCTGATGTTTCCATGTGACTGCTTATGGTCAACTCTATGTATAAATCATCACACTTACAGCTGACTTTTCCAACAGTTACGCTCCGGAACAGAATCAGATACTACATTTGGAATTCAGAGTCAGTTTCCAGATTTAGAATTCAGAGTCAGTTTTCAGTTTTGGAATTCAGAGTCAGTTTTAAGTTTTGGAAGTCAGAGTCAGATTCCTGAGGCATCCAAAGCAAAAGAAGAAAAATCTGCTTTAGTGTCTCAAACTGTTCAGAGATGTTCAGTCTTTGCCAACCTATGGCTTTTAGCAGTAGACCGATGAAGACTGAATCTCTTTTTAAAGAGACTGATGCTCGGACTTCAGTACCAACACCAGTTTCACTCTACACACACCTGCATGGACAGGGTAATCTCCTGCAGGGCAGCATCTGCCTCAGCCTGTTTGGTCTTCAGCAGGACGCTCTGTTCGGCCGCCCGTCGCTTCAGCTCATCAACCAAAGATTTTGCCTCGTTCAGCTTAGCCACACCTGCCTACACACACACATAAGAGGTAAACATTTTAAGCATTTAGTGTTTGACTCTAGTGCCCAAAAGATTCCTGATTCCTCTGATTGCTCCTAATTTCTTGGACTGCTTTCGTTACACTTCTGGCTGCTTACAGATGAGCTTAATCTCAGTCTAATTCACTGTCTTACTGATTTAACTGGAACACTTTGTTTTCCTGTGTTGCACTCTGAGTTATAACTTATCTATTTACTGCTACTGTATCTGTGTGTGAGTACCTGCAGGTGCTGCTGTCTCTGAGTAAGTTCTTTCTGCTTGGCGCTGTAAATGGACTGGTACACCCGGAGGAAGCTCAGGTACTGACTGGGCGTGGCTCCAAACTCACGGCAGGACTCGTGGATCATCAGGAATAAACGGAATAAGTCCGTATGCACTGAGGCTGGAAAACAATCACTCTTTCAGTTCAGGTTCAGGATCACAATACAGAATCTAAATTCTAATTTAAAAATCAGCATCGGAATACAAACTCAGAATCCAGAATCAGAATTTGTAAATTGGATTCCAGAATCAGAATTCAGAAACAAGATTTCAGATTTAGAATTCAGAATCAGGCTCAATTGGCCAACTGTGTCCACAGTCACACAGTTGCTGACAAATCACTTTAAGCAATTGTACAGACTTAGAGATCAATAACAGACATGAACTACTCAAAGAGCTCAATCTCTAACCAAACAGTGACTCGCAATCAACCTCTCATTAACCAGTTAAGGACTGCACTCACAGAGTTGTACAGACAATGTACCCTCTATACATGCACATGCACAGGCAAACACACATACACACACACATTTCACATCATACCTGATTTACTCTTCTTTGTTTTTTCTGAGTGTTCCCCTGTTCCAGCCAAAAGCATCTCAGGGATCTACAGCACACACAACACACAGTCACTACACACACTCTACAGAGACACTATACACAACCTCACAAAATAAACATGCCATGTGAGGTTAGGTGCTTATTTGCAGACATTAATAAAGACCAGGCCAACATTGTGGCACTGGACTAACACTGGACAGCAAAAATCTTTCCCCCCTGGCAGAAAAGCAGAACGTGGTATGAAATGTCGAGGGTTTACTGTGTAGATGCTTACAGAGGCAAATTAGACTCTAAGCTTTAGGTGCAGTAACCTTGCGTCATGGTTATGGTGCAGTGCAGAAGTGTCTCAAATCTCACTAATTTTTGTGCAGCCCTATTTTCGAATGCAAACAGCAGGGGGCCTCTGACCGCTCTCCCTCCCTGTACCTTCTTCATGCTGCTCTCGGACCAGCCCTCCATCCACTGGACGGAGCATTTCCTGTACAGTGCCGGGTTGCTCTCACAGTTAATAGTAAAGTGTTCATTGGTGCAGTCCATTATCAGCACCACATGGAGGTTTTGCTGGACACCTGTACACACACAAACACACACGCACACACACACACACCAATGTAAAACATGTGGTGGGACAGTGAAGAGGTGTACATTTGCCTGTGGAGGTTTTTCTTGTGTGTGTGTGTGTGTGTGTGTGTGTTTGTGTGTGTGTGTGTGTGTGTGTGTGTGTTTGTGTGTACTAACGATGTGAGAAGTAGTTGAAGACTGGTCCAGTGAAGCCATCCTGCGCAGCCTGATCTCTCAAAGATGACAGCAATGGCTCCAACTCTTCCGCAGAATACAGCCCAGGTACCTCGCCTAACAAACACACACACACACACACACACACACACACACACACACACACACACACACACACACACACACACAAAACAACCGCCAAACCCCATGTGTCTGTGTGTTGCTTCTGTCGCTGTATCTAATAAAGGCAGCCAAAGCTGATAAGACTTTAGATCTGGGCAAATCTAGCTTCCAGTCCTTTTGTAATCACTGTTGGTTAACTGAGTTGTTAATATATTGGATTGGCTTCCTAGTGTCTACCTCCCAGTAAAAGCAAAATCCAAGACCAGAAACTGTATTTGGGGGCTGAATTTAAAGGTGTTTGCTTTACAGCTTTTCTCAAACTGCTTCTCAGCCCTACCAAGACTAGCCAGATTACTGTTGTCTTTGCAATGCTAGGAATGTCCATGGGTACCTCAGCTACTGAAATGACTATTCCAATACGTCTGAACAGCTAGCTGGCGTTAGCTAGAACCGATGCCAGGAAAGGGCACTTCCATGTTCTCAGTACTCACAACAATCAGCTACACTGGTTATTTCTAGTATTAGCTCATTTCCATGACACAGCCTCTTCAGACACAAAAACACACAAATTTAACCCACATCACAAAGATCTCACATTCAAAAAGTTCATAAATAATTAAACATGTCTCTTCCATTAGCTGCTGATTTTTTCTTTCTGCTGCTTATTTTTTAGTCTGCTAGTACCAGTTAATGCTGTTTGTGCATGATATTTATACGGGGTAAAAAAGCCTTTCCAGCTCTAAACCTAATATTAATTCATTACACAGATACAGACATTCAAATTTCAAAACGAATCAGATTGCACCATCCACTGCATCCATGTAATGCAGAAGACCCAGAGGAACTGACCAGAGGACAGCAGACTGTTAACCATCTCCAGGAAGGAGGGATGAACAAACTGATAATCTTCCAGCAGTAGCACTGTCTGCTGTCCTTCTATACCAGCCAGCTGCATCACCTACAGAAACAGAAAAGCAGAGATTAATAGTTTCTAATGTAATCACATGATAAAACATAATTAAATACATGTTTTTAAGTAAAAATGATACTATCGATATATTTAAGATGCGTTCACTGCTGTATGATGAGCCAGGGGTGGGCAAAATGGCAAAAAGACAACACCACCTGAAGATCTTGTCATAATAAATATGTATTATAGCATTTCTATATTTTTCATTATTTTTTTAAATTCAATATTAAATATTATCATATTAAAATAATTGGTTTCTACACTAAAATTATTTCCCACTGTTTTTAATGAAATTGTTTTTCAAATATTTTTATACTGAAATAATGTTTCATTGATTTTTATAACTGAAATAGTTTTTCATAGATTTTTTTTTTGCAAAATAATTTTTCATTGTTTTTTATACTGAAATTGTTTTTCATTCATTTTTATACTGAAATTGTTTTTTGTTGATTTTTTACACCAAATTATTTTTCACTGATTTTCACGCTGAAATTGTTTTTGGGGTTTTTTTGTTTTTTTGGATGATTTTTACAATAAAATCGGTTTGGATATTTATGTTGAACTTTTTTTAAAACTTAAAATCTTTTACTTCAATTAAGTGTACACCTTCAAATTTTAATTATAGCATATGTTAACAATGTTGTCTTATATAACATTAAATAGTATTTTCTTGACATGCAACTTTGTACATGAAAACACAACCACAGCTGGCAGTCAAACAAATTATGCTCGGCGTTCAAGCTGATACTAATCTTTTTGTCCAAAACAACAGGCCTTGACCATAATTTATAAGAAAAATTAAATAAATTAAATTGCAAAATCAAAAAGATATAATTAGATATTGTCCCCCAATCTTGATCTGACAGACTGCACCAGCAGCCACAAATTATAAAAATACCTTAAAGAAATTTGTATATATTGATTTTTGTGTAGTGCTGCAGTGCATTAAACCTAGGTTCATAGGACTAATGATAGGACTCAGAGGACTCTTTTCCTAATGAAACAATGCACTAAAATACCGTTCCACTCCTTCAACAAAGTCAGTAAAGCTTATTTTGAAGCTTATTTTTTGAGGGTCCTCACAGTTTTAAGGTCAGCTTTGAAGTGTTTGAGGCCGTAGGAGCGGGACATTTTGGGTGTGTACACCATGGCTCCATGCATGTGACTGACAACACACACAGCTGTCCTGCGGCCTACTCCGCTCCGACCTGCCAGCAGCAGCGACCCTGATGGACTGCCTAACACACGGTCTACTCTGGACATAAAGTCCAGGACCTCTGGGAAGAAAAGCAGGTCCAACTCGCGGTTCTCACGGCCATACATGACCACACCCTGAGAGAGATAGAGAAAGAGCGAGAGAGAGGGCGAGAGACATCATATATTTATATTTATATATATATATATATATATATATACATACACACACACACACACACACATCTATATATATTTTTATTAAACTCATGTAAATTAAACTCATTTATTACTGTATTTACCTGCTTGTACCAAATAAAACGACAGTGCATGAATTACTGTGCAGTCTATACAGTGATAATATTGGTATTTTACACTCTAGCACTGCGGGATTTCAGTGTAAACTGTAGAGTAAAAATACAGGTTTACCTTTACAGTGGTGCCTTGACTTCAAGTTTAATTTCTTCCGTGATGGAGCTCATAACTCAAATTACTTGTATGCCAAATCAATTTTCCCTATTCAAATTAATTGAAATGCCATTAATCCATTCCAGACCTCCAAAAAACACCACAGTTTTTGTTATATGTTTTTAAAAAAGAACAATGTGTTTATAAATAACAAATATTGTATAAAAACACAATACAATAGAATGTACTGCAATAAACTGTTTTTATTAAGTATAATGTACAGCATTTGCCTTGGAGATCAGACGACTTGAAGATGCTTCGGTGGCAAAAGTTTTGAGCTAATCCTCAGCTGCCTTCATACCCGTGCTCACTGCCTCACCACGCCTGACAACCGAGTGAATGCCGGTCCTCTTTTTAAAATTCTTGTTTGCGGAAGTGCCTGGGTCTGCAGCAGCAAATCAGCGTAAACAGCTCGAGTCTTCTCGCAGGTTGTATCCTCCGTTACGGATCTCCTGCGAGCTGCTTTTCCGTCAACCACACAATCAGCAGCTTCTCCATATTTTCATGGATAGATGTCCGCTGTTTAGAAAATATTTTGATGCCCTTAGCTGGTGATAGAGCCTTTATCGACTCCTTCTGCTTCAGTAAGGTGCAGACTGTAGAAGTGCTGCACTCGTACTGCTTCGCCAAGTTGATGCACATCATCTGCTTCTTCTCAGCACTGTTCTTTGCACTCACTTTCTTTTGACACATGGATGAATAAACAAACTTTTGCAAAATAACTGTAAGCACAAATGCTTGTAACCCCAATTTTAGCTCTCAAATCAAAACAAAAAATCGGCCGAGAGATGACACGTATCTCAAAAACCTTGTAAGTTGGGACAAGTCAAGGTACCACTGTAGTTTTCTTTAAGGGTAATGTATTAAGCTGTTTAAAATGAAAAAAAAGGAAATTACAGTGTTTTGAGAGCATATTTGGGGGCATATTCAGGATTCACACTATAAAAATAGACATTTTTTGGCATTTTTTTTACCACATGACAACATCGCGGTTTTTCACTATACGTGGGTGCTTTTCGAACATATCGCTGGAGTTTACCGTATATATATATATACATATATATATATATATATATATATATATATATACATATACACACACATATATATATATATATATATATACACACAGTACATAATTATACATTTAAAAACTGCATTCTACTTTTTACATAGTTTACATTTTCACATATTCTAAAATAGTACATTTATTTTCATTAATATTTCTTAATTTTATAATTCAAGCCTTGGCAGTTTAAACATATCATTAAAATGAACTGACCAAACGGTGTGTGTGTCTAACCTTGCGGATGACTTCAGTGAGGTCACTGGTCTTGAGGCGGCCGAGTGGTTTGCCATATGGGGGGAGGGGCTGATTAGGGTCCCGCCCCTCATGATTTGCACCCCAGGTCACAAAGAAAATGTCTGAAAAACGAACAAGTTTTGACTGATTTAGCGTGGATTTAATTTTTTTGATATAATCAAGAAAACGTTCCCATGGTGACAAATTATTTGTTTCCAACCTTTCAACATACTATGTGATGCATGGCTAGTCAACTGGTCATTCAATAAGGTTGTTGTCGTTACCAGAAAGTGCTCTGAGGGCGCAGTGTTACCTGACATGTTGTCCAGCACGTCGGAGCCCCAGTCCCCTCTGATGACGGAGCTCAAGATGTTATCAAACATGTTTAAATCTTTACTGGAGACGATTCTGTCCCTGAACAGCCGCTGTGCTTCATAAGCTATCACCTCCAGCACTGAGTCTGCCGGAGTAGCGCATTTTACTACACACACACACACACACACACACACACACACACACAGGAGGCTTCTTAGATCACATGCAGCACAGAGAAACAGGTAAACTCAATTATTATTACTATTTGTGACATACCAGTTAAAATCGTTTGCAGCAATGAGGGGATGAGAGAGAGAGAATGAGAGCGAGAAATTTTATGCAAAAAAACTTAAAAATCACAGCACAGCTAACCTACTGACAGAGAGATTTATAAAGAAGGATTAAGAGACACCTTCCACATAACATAAAACCTTAATGTCATCTATATGAGTTTTGTGACATGTATGATATGATTATACCCCTAAAATAAAAAAAAACTTTTTTTCTACTATTCTATTACCTGCCTTCATTTAACTTAACAATATTCCTCACTGAGCTTTTACTAGAGCTGTATTATTTCAACATCAGTTTGTTTCACATTTGCTGACCTCTTGTATTTCTAAATTTGGATCATTCAATGTGACTTTTACAGAAAAGAAATTTTTGAAAAGGAACGCATTAACATGTTGGTAAATGGGAAATCATAACTCATTCAGTTATGTATTTGAGGGTAAACCAAGGAGGGTCTCAAGCTAAGGGTTTATGATAAGTTGCGGGTGGTGTAAGGGGGAGGTAACACAAAGAGTGTATGTTACTACACATTATGTTGCTACATAATATTCTAACACTAGAGCTAGGAAGCAGGAGTGCTGGACTGGGCTATTAATTATTGTGGGTCATTTCCAAAATTTTGTGCATTATGGTGAATGGAATGTATTTTACAGCCTTTGAATATTCATTGGCATCTAGTATTGAGAGTTAGCTGAAGCCCAGCTGCTTGCACGCCATATTTTGCGGTAGGAGCCGCAACTGTAACCTCTTGTTGTATGTGGGCCACACAAACATTATGGGTGCAAAAATCAGAATGATTATTTTATTCTACCATCAGGATTTTAGTTTTAGTTCATTTTAGTTCATTGCTTTTATCTCATTTACTGATGACCAGTAAATGATCAGTAAATGAACAGGTGTGAGTCTCTGAACTTCCGGTTTTAGCGCCCACTCCCCACAGACGAGGACTGCTGGGATGAGTCTCATTATCCTCACAATTCAGAGACGCTTTAACAGGGCTCCAAGTATTCACATCTGGGTTTTTCCTGTGAGGCAATAATTTAAAGTGCTCCCACACATATGATTTCTCAGCATCTATGCTTTTGTAGCTTCAGAGGTTGCGCCAAAGATATTTATTCTACCACAGAGTGACCGCCACTGTACTTTTAAAGACCCTTGCTGAGAAACCCCACTGGAGTTTAGTACACAGATTTTGCGGCTTAAACCTCCCAAATACTAAACATAGAACCAAAATCCAATGTAAGTAATCCCGATGTGATGAACAACAAGGAGAGCCTGCCATTAACATTCTCACCTCCAGTCAAGTCATATCTGAGGAGGCTCAGCACCCACTGAGTCAACACACAGGGAGTGAACAGATAATGACTGTGATCATCCACAGTAAACTTAGCCTTCACCTGAAACACACACACACACACACACACACACACACACACACACACACACATTTACCAGCTTTATGGCATGGAGACATTTAACCTGTCTTGTTCTAGTAGCCTTAAAAACAATCAATTAAAGTTCACCTGCTCATAGATCTGCACCAATGAGCCAGCAAGCTGGTGGACCCTCCCTTCAGAGCTCCAAATAGGATGACTACCCAGAGCTCTCTGCAGCACAGGAGACAGGTATGCACTGTAGATAGTCTGCAATTGTTCTCTGTCAGGATAACTGCACACACACACACACACACACACACCCCCACACACACCCACACACACACACACACACACACACACAAATATTCGTCAATTCATCACACTGAGTTAGTAAGTAACTGGTATTCTGTTCTACTGAATATTCTGATTATTAATCAGCCAAAACTGATTAAATTCATGTGTCAGTTTTTGACATATCTTATTTTTGACATAGTTACTATTTTGGAGATTTTGTTCTGAAAGTGACTATATATACAGTGAGGAACATAAGTATTTGAACACCCCGCAATTTTGCAAGTTCTCCCACTAAGAAATCATGGAGGGGTCTGAAATTCACATTGTAGGTGCATTCCCACTGTGAGAGA
>JBBIGA010117636.1:0-10297 GCA_037576975.1 Alestes dentex | reverse complement strand
ACAAGAAGTATTTGCTGCTGACCTGTGAAACAGCCAGGTTTCTGCCTGCAAACCAGCCCTAAGGGAGCATCATTTGAGTGTTTATGTACTCATCAGAGAAAGGCAGTTAAAGGACCAAATAGTATTTAGAGTGTTTACAATGCAAGCCTCATTTCAAGCAACCATCTGGGTCTCTGAGCCAGCATGATTTTGGGTTACTTAATTTTGGTATTTTGTATATACAAACATGACTGCTTTCTATTTTTTAAATGCCCAACACTTTGTTTACTAAGTACATAACTAACTTACAGGCTGACTCAGATAGCCTTTGGATCTTTGTTAGAGTGGTTTTTGTATCAGTGGCACTTTTGTGGGCTCTGTTTTGATGGTCTAACACAAAGCGTGAAGCGCAGCTAACATTTATGGGCGTATATAAATCCATTTTGCTATTTTGACGGCGGAAAAAAGCGCAAGGTGCAAAATGGTTGTCTTAATTCTCTTAATTATCCAGAGGTGTGTTTTGGACGAAACATTCATTATGCAAATATCAGAATGACACATCACCTCGAGCTCTGGCAGATTTCCGTTATAATGGCCTGTTACATGGCAAGCTAGATCGGTTTGTCCAAGGAAATGGACCAGCCAGTGCTTCATACATCACTGCCTCTATAGTTCACTTTTTCCTGCACCTTTTAAATAGTTCCTCAGTTAAATAGTACTACTTTGTGTCGCATTTTCTGCCAGTGTAAAATAGGGCCTTGTGTGTCCAGAATGTTATAATTATTTAATTTTTAAAAATATACACGTGTATATTATCATTTTATTAGTAAAGTCATATGTTTACAAATGTATATCAACAACAACAACAACAACAATAATAATAATAATAATCTATTCAGACGAACTTTTTTTACCTGTTCAGGAGGCATGATGTAATGTTCTATGTTGGTTCCATTCACAGTTTCAGGCTTCAGGCTGTCATCAGCAACTATGATCTTAATGTCTGGATAAAACTGACGGATGCTGTTGAGAAGGACCTTTAAATTGGTGTACCTGAGAAAAGTCTTAGTGGTTATGGTCACCAAGGAGTTAATATCTAAAGAGAAGAAGAAATAATCATAGTTTGTGGTTATTCAAGTTTTGTGTTTGTACTTGTTGACATTATGTTTACATAACAAAGCATGAGATTAACAATTTTAACATAATATTTTTCATTAAATAGGTCTATTCAAATGGCACCTTAATTTGCATGTGGTAGAATATACAGTGGTGCTTAAAAGTTTGTTAACCCTTTAGAATGTTTTTATATTTCACCATAAATATGCCATGACCAAAAACATCACCAGATTCTTACTTGAGCCTTAAGTTGCATAGAGGTTTTCATGGGTTCCAGACTATTACATGCTTTGCCTTTGGAGTTACCTTTTTTGTTTGTCAATCACTTCTAGGGAGGGCAATAGTGGTCTACAATAGTCGTCTTTGTACACTGTCTGACTGTGGTGGAGTCCATCCTCTTTAGAGGTGGTGTGATAACCTTTTCCAGCCTGGTGAGCATCAACAACTCCTTTTCTGACTTCCTCAGAATCTAGATCACTGCATATCCACAAAATTTTTTGTGATTTTCACACAGGGGACGCTGAAAAGGGATTGCTGGGAGAGGTAATATTTTGTCCGTGTGGTGAGATTTGATTTAAATTCAATCTTCCCTAAGCACTACTAAGTACCAACTGGGGGTGCTGCAGCAGCATCCAACAACATCCCTACTCCCCACGGTTATGCCTGATTGTGAACCCACAGACTGACAAATACAATTTTCAATTTTAATTTAAATCTAATAAAAACCTCACTAATGCAAATTAACTGATAATCCAGAAGTTTATGTACTTAGAGTTTCACAGATATGTAATACTGGATCATTTTCCTAGACAAATAAATAACAGTAATTTTGTCTCATTTGTTTAACTAGGTTCTCTTTACCTACCTTTAAAGGGGACATATTATGCAAAACTCACTTAAAAAAAAAAAAAAACAAGTTATAATAGGCTATTCAAAACATGTTCATGAAGTTCTTTGCACAAAATCACTGTCACAAAAAGAGATATCACCAGCTTTATTATTGATCGTTTCAGTCCCTTTCAATACGAGCCGTTTCAGGTCTCTGTCCCTTTCATGCAAATAAGCTGTTGCTGGCCACGCCCCACACATCCCATGCTTATGAAACAAAATGAAAAGAACAAGCTAGTTCATACTAAACTGCAATAGAAACACAAAAGTCATTATTTCAAAGTACTTATATCTCCTTCATCTGCTCACTTGTCATGGACAGTAGGTACAGATCCCCCATGACGCTTATGTTAGCTCCTTATTCACAGCTCCTTATTCGAATTTTTCATTCCACCTTAAATACTTAAGGTGGAACTTAAATTGGAACGAAACCGATTGTTGCTGTGACATGGCCATCGAAAATGAAATGGAGCCACGTAGTTCTTCAGTTTTCTTTGTCTGGGAGAAAGTGTAGGGATTTGTGCTGTTCTTTGCAGCCAACAACACAACACTTCATGAGTGACTTGCCTTTGCCTGTAGCCATAGCACTCGGCGTCCTATCCGTGCTCGTAAAACTAGCAGACAAAATGGTGGATCTTCAGCTAATCTGTGGGGTGGGGTCTCGACAGATGATGGGCGGTTCTATGCAAATTGGCCCAGTGTATTACATCACACTAGGCCCTCCATCCAAACGGCTCATTTTGAAAGGGCCTGAAACTGTGAAGAGTAAAGCTGGTGGTATCTCTTTATGTGAGAGTGATTTTGTGCAAAGAACTTCATGAACATGTTTTGTACAGCCCATAGACCTATTATAACTAAAGTGAGTTTTGTATAATATGTCTCCTTTAAGACTTAAAAAAAATATCATGTTTATACTTATTAATCCATATTTTGAAGCACCACTGTATTGCACCACTGGCTGTTGAGTGTTTATAGAAGGCTTATGTTAAAGTAATGTTTGGTAAAATGATTAGCATTTGTTGGTCATGAATAGAAGCATTTATGAAGCATAAAGAGGTCTAACTAACTAGGTCTAACTAATTTCATTCCCCAGTGTTGTTCCTGGGATTCAACATTTGAGGTTTGTTTGTGTTCTCACCTTCTCCAGGGTCGTAGAGAACAGGTACTGAGGGTCTGCTAATTGTAATGGAGAATACTGCATTATAGTCCTCAAAAGAGAAGTAAACTGAGGAAAGAGATCACTAGTTAGTATGCAGATACAGAATTTAAGACTTACAAGTGGCGTAAATGAACACAAAAGGGTGAGTTAGTACACATGTGCTCAGATGCAGGTGCATAAAATTATACATATGTACATAGTGCCCAAGCTGAGAAAATGGCAGACAAACACCACCAGTATACTTGTTGAATTACTGGGCAGGTTGGTAACTCTATAAAGTGTATCATAAAGTTTCCTCATTAATAGGTGGGAACAAATGTTTAGTGCTGCACCTAGTTTCACACACCCTCTTAGGCAAAATGCTTATCTGGTTGACACTTCTATTCATTTGTAATCCGTTTTATAGCTGCCTTCCAGAGTAATTTAATTTTATTAGCGGTTCTACTGCAGAAATGGGAGTGTCTGTCCATAGGACCACTATAAGCCCCACACTGCACAGAGCTGGGCTTCATGGAAGAGTGGCCAAGAAAATAAGGCAGACCATTTGAAATTTGCCAGAGGGTGTATTGGAGACTCCAAGGTTGAAGAAGGTGCTGCAGTCAGATGAGACTAAAATAGAACTTTTTGGCCATCAAGGACAACACCATGTCTGGCACAAACCTAACACCTCTCATCATGCTGAGAACACCATCGCCACAGTGAAGCATCATAGGGGCAGTATCATGTGGTGGGGATGCTTTTTATCAACAAGGACTGGGAAACTGGTCAGAACTGAAGGAAAGATGGATGGTGCAAAATATAGAGAAATTCTTGAGGGAAATCTGTGTGAGTCTTCCAGAGATTTGAGACTAGGACGGAGGTTCACCTTCCAGATGGACAACGACCCTAAACACACTGCTAAAGCAACACTCCAGTGATATAAAGAGAATAAGGTAAATGTCCTGGAATGGCCCAGTCAAAGTCCAGACCTCAATCCAATTGAGAATCTCTGGGATGATTTAAAGATTGCTGTACACAAGTGGCGTCCATCCAACTTGAAAGGAGCTGGAGCAGTTTTGCCATGAAGAACGGGCAAAAATACCAGTGTCTAGATGTGCCAAGCTTGTGGAGAGACTCGTCACTGTAATCGCTGCAAAAGTGGCTGTGCAAAGTTTTGATTCTGGGAGGGGGTGAATAGTTATGCATGCTCAGGTTTTCTTTTTTTGTCTTATTTCTTGTTTGTTTCACACAAAAAAAATGTATTTGCATCTGTTCGCTGTGCTGTGTAAATTAAAAGATACAAACCTCCCAAAATTCATTTTAAATTCCAGGTTGTAAAGGAATAAGATAGAGAGAATGCCAAGGGGGGGAAAAAACTTTTGCAAGGCACTGTATCTTCCTGCTACATGCAGGAGTGCTGGAAATGAGGTACCATATGATACTTCATATGATAAGAGACTGTATTGTCTGCTGTTGCGTCACAAGTCAGACTCTTTACAACCTGACTGTTGTAAAACCACTGCGATTTCCTTGTGGCATGTTTTTGGTCATTAGCTACCCGGAGTTTGCAGCACACACATATGAAGCCACCAGACTCACCAGCAAAGCCAAGGTGTAAGCTTTTAGCATACCTGCACTAAATAAATGATTAGAAACCACTTTAATGGGGTGATAGTAAGATCACAGCATAAGACATAGATTCCGTTCTGATGAACAAACACACTCAATTTTACAGTGTGAACCAGAGCAAATGTCAATTGTCCTCAAAGAACAGATGTCTTCTGGAAAGTATTCAGTGTGTCACATGCAAATATTTGACCACTCATGATTAAGCAATGTTTAGACTATTTTCTAAGGGGAAACCAGGACATATCCTCCACACTTCTGCACATTTTAATTCCCAATTACTGTTTATTCAAAAAATGGCAAAATTGCAGATAATGTCATATTTAGAAGTGTTCTCTGTAGAGAATGTGCACTTTCACTAGGAAAAACAACAAGACATGCATTTTGACTTTTGCAGTGTGTACATCCCATTGTGTACACTCCATTGTTACCATTGTATGTTTGCCAGCACAGACTAGTGTCACATGATATTAGAGTGTGTACTTGCTGGTGAAACATCATCACTTGTAAATTCTGGTAACATGGAACTAGCTGGTTTAAACTGAAGTACTAAATAAGTTTATCATATGTACTTGGGAGTCTGTCAGACCCAACTTGCTTGTTGTTAACTCTGTCTGAAGGCAGTTTACCCTACGTGTGAGTGTCTGTCTGGCTCGTGTTGTGCCCTACCCATGTCACTGGTCCTGACGTGGTAGACAGTGCTAGTGTACTCTACTCTGCTCAGCAGATGGTTGAGGTGATCCAAGCGGGCAGAGGAGATGATAAGCGTGCTCTGGTCCTTCCCATCCACCTGCACTCCGGCCAGATCATTGTTTACTGATAACACGCCTCTCTGCACACTCAGAGACACCTAGCAGCACAGAAGGTAAACACAGATAAAGACTAAAAAGTGGTGGCGTGAGACTACCAGTGAAGGGTTGAAACAACAATGATGTGTTTTGCAAAAAGGTGCAACTCTGTTAGAGGAGGGTAATGTGTATTAGGACCAGTAGAAAAAGAATCATGAGGGCTGAGAGAGGTCTGGGATGTACACTATCCATCCAAAATAATCATTGGTATCTTTGGTATTAATAGGGATTTATTGTTTAATAGGAGTGTATTCATTGTGTTCAGCCACAAGAGCACTCGTGAATACGGATATTGAATGATTAGTTCTAAATCACAGTCTTCTTTAAAAACACTGACTGAAGATCCATCACTCCAGAAAATGTTCTTCCACTTCTTCACAGCTCACAAAAAGAGGCTTTGTATCCCGCAATGGGTATAGTCACCTTAGGTTTAGATTACACAACCTGTGTGCTCATTTGGAACCCTGTGTCAGCAATGGGTGCACTTTAAAGGAGCTGAATTATTTAGAATCAACTGAAGCATGACACAGACAAAATATTAGTATTCTGAATAAACTGCTACACACTGCAATAGTAACGCCTTTCAATATGCTGCACTTAAAGCAGCTTTTACATATATTTACAAATCATTTAAAGTCATCAAATCACACAGTTTATTTATGGAGCCTATGTGGCAAAAAATTGCCTGTTTTTAAATTACAAACTGATGTCACAAATTCATAGCACAGTAATGTAGCCTGGGAATACATGTTGGAGTTCTAAGGAGTATTTAATCCCCATGCTGGCTTTCAAATGAGCTGCAACACAGGGCAGAGATCATTTACATATATCAATCCTAAAGGCACAGTAACAGAAATAGTCTTTAATTCTAAGCAATAAACAGAGGTTGGAAAATGGTCATGTAAGAATAAATTATGAATTACATTTTTGATAATGTAATTCACTGAAAAATATAAGGAAAACGTAGGACGTGGACAGTTTAAAACCACAGTGGCGAACTAGTGTTAATAGTTAAAGATTGGATGAATTAAGATTCAATACCATTTACCTGGAGTAGTGATTGGTCAACTTTTCTAAAACTTACTTCAAGTTGCTGCTTTCTTTTCTTTTTTTTCCTGTCATGTCTGGCAACTTGCCAAGCTGTGAATCTGGATGCTATGATGTGCCGGACACCTTTGATTTGCCAAGTGGACCATACTAAAGCCCTAGATCAAACCAGCCTCAGGGACGTGTTACTTCTGAACATTAAGGTTGTAAATATCATTTTAATGTCTAGCACCAATGGAATTGACAGGTACAAAGTAAGGGACCCTAACCAAATCAAGGCAAGTATTTAAAATGAAATTCAGCTAGGACTAGAGGTAATTTTGCAGTTAAGTATCAAGCAAAGCATTCAAAAGAAAGAAAACAGATCAAAGAAAACAAAGGCGATTTCCAGTGACAGCCCTCTACCTTCATTAAACAGCAAAAAGCTTCCCACAGCATCCCTGTACCAAAGTGTTTTGTTTTATCATACCTTATACTGCTCCCTCTTGTCTGCATGTAAAGCTAAACCTACAACAAAATACCAACTCACCATGAACCATCACTTCATCACTTGAAGCCTTGCATCACAGAGATCGTTATTTACTTTAACATCAAAATGGAATAAAATACAGAACATAAAAGTAACGCCATACCTGGGATCACACTTTTCTTCCTGGGAATAACAGTGAAACCATAAATAGGGTATTGGAGAGGCGAGTTGGGACGAGCGAGGATAATCTTGTCCATGTCTGTTCCCATCCTAATGAAAACATGTGATGTAAAGAAATGAATCTTAAAGAACATCTAACTATATTCAAAGCAATAATTCTGAAACAAAACAGACTAATTTTTGTAATAGTAATGGGAAACTGTTTATTTCATAGGTGTATTTTATGTCAATGGGTTTTCCGTTTGATTGTAAGTGGTAGAGATTGGGTTGAAATATTTTGGAGTATTCTGGAGATAATGCTGTTCCATTGTCAACCTTGCGATCTGCATTAACTGTGTCATTTGAGACTAGCAGTAATATGTACCTGAGGAAACATTAAGGTTTAACTCTTAAAACAAAAACAGAAAAACCTGGCCTGGTGTTTTCGGTACTCCTCAGACCGACGCTTTTGAACAGCCCTAAGACTTTCCAGTGGGATCTGACTGGTGAGATGATGTTCTTCACAGGTGCATGAAGAACGATTGACACTGATAAGAAGCCTCATGCTGACAACAGAAGGAAACAAACATCAACAGTTAAACATGATTAACAATCCAGACTAAGGAAACATGCCACAAGCAGGCCTTATAGTCTAAAAACACTTTGAACACATTTAACATGGAAGTACCAGCTTTAGGAAACTGTTCCATTTGTTGTACATTTATTATACATCATTTTAACCAAATTCTTTGAGCATAAATCAAATACCTTTGATTTGGGAAATGAAAATGTTCAGGAGAGCTTCTACTCCCATATCTGTAAATGAAAAAAATCATGTACATGTTTGTCACCAAACAAAAACAGGAAGTTGCACAAGTGCATAAAACTGAATCATTTTGGATGTCTTAATTAATCAATTTTAATGATTTAACACTGCCATACCATGAAAATATGGATTTATTATTTAGCTTTGTTGGAAAATTTGAACCATGCCAGTACCTTAAGAATGGTGTTGGTTTATTGTCAGTTGACCTCATCATCATGATGACCACTGTGAGCATGGCAATGGCAGTCATCAACAAAAACACGAACCACTTTGGGAGCTGCGTTATGACGGACAACATCCTGCAGTGTTCAAATGATCGTCAGCATTATTTAAGTGTGATTGATTCATTCTATTCTCATGCTATTGATAAACTGCAATTTCCTTTATTTAGGACGGTGCTATAAGGGTGAGTCTCCCATTTAAAATGCTGCTGAGTTGGACTGTGTTGTTGCAGCTAAATGTAACCAGTCAAACTTAAATGTTAGTTTTTGCTCATGCTAATCTTAGCTCAATAAAAAGTAACCTGTTCTATCCTGACCTTTTAACAGACATAGAAATGAATAAACATTAAACAGCTATTGCTGTTTTAACTGAACGGCAAACTTCAAACAAAAAACTCTAAAAACTTTTTAAAAAACCCATTTTGTTAGGGTAGTGTAATTGGTCACATGACCATAGTAATTTATTTAAAACTTGCACCTCAGAAAGGTTTGTCTGACCTATGTAATGGCCATTACTGTGATCGGGGAGATCACATTTTCTAGTGACGATCCTAATTAATGGAGGATATGCACTGATGTCACATTCCCTCTAGAAACAGTAAAACCAGGATTCAAACAAATGATTATCTCCTTTAATTACAGGCAGTTGTACTTGACAGTGACACATACTACTCAATAAAGAACATGCGGCCAGGAATCGGGTTTCCTGACATTTATATGTACCTGATTTTGATGCTGAGAAAATACACAAAGCAAAGATTAAAGGCATACGGTAAGTTCAGGAAACCCATTATCTGGCCACATGTCAGTGTCCATGGACCACTGGTTCCTTGGTTAGCTGTAAAGTGTACTAAAGGCAGTTTCAGTGAATCTATTTGTTTCTCTTTTCTTTAGCTTTCAGAAATCTGTAAAAAGTTAGCTCTGATTTCTCGTCAAATCTATTTGTACAGCCGAAAACACAACAGCTCTTTCCCATTTTAGATTAGTATTTTGTGTGTGTCTTTTTGCAGCTGTCAAGCATTTTTAAAACATTTTTGAAAAGACAGAGTTTGAATCAAGGTGTAAAATTGATGTATTCTTCCCATGGCTGGAGTAAACTGTATATTTACAAGTGATTAAATGAGATCATGCTTTCAACTAAGTTTGTTTACACATGTAAACCATGTGCAGCCATTTAACTAAATGAACAGTTTATTATAAAGGCTAATTATCTGGACTGAGTGTCAGGACAATCACAGGAGAACATGAAGAGAAAGGAGACTTGCTTGACAAGTTTTTCAAATGGGTTCAAACACGTTTTACATGTGTTCTATTTGTTATATATTTGTTATACATAATTTTAACCAAATGCTTTGAGCATAAATCAAATACCTTTGATCTGAGAACTGAAAATGTTCAGGAGAGCTTCTACTCCCATATCTGTAAATGAAAAGTATTTAGAGGGGCACTGCTGAGGCAATCAGCCACCAGGGTTAGTGCATAAAAATGATTTTACCCTGGTTAAGGAGTGTTGCTGCTGTGTAAACAAAATAAATATTATAAACAAAACATGATAAAATACATGAATGTTTAATAAATAATTAACAATCAATAGTACACTATAAAATGTATTTTAATGAACTGTGGTATTCTGTTCACATATTATACTAATATTGTTATTTAAACATTTTTAAGAAGCTATTAAATTTATTTTTGTAAACCAAGATTTTTTTTCCATAAATGTCAACATAAATTTGGTAATAAAGAACACTATAAAGGCCGCTTAGTGGCACGCTACGCTGCACTTTCGCCACGCAAGCCATAGAAAATAATGAGTTTCAGAGCAAAGCGCAGTGCATGCCGCGTTCGGTGTGAAGGCGGCTTTAGATTTAGATTGAACATTGTGCTAAATTATGAAAAAATGACACCTCTAAGTTTGTGAAGCTGTTTTTACAAACGGCACCCCATAGCAGAGTCTATCGATTCATGATACCCTGCCGA
>JBBIGA010117635.1:0-10298 GCA_037576975.1 Alestes dentex | reverse complement strand
TTTTGAACTGAAAGCCTTGTTCACTTACTGTTTGTTTAAAATAAAAAGTGCAATAAAAATGTTTTACCTAAAATAATGAATAATCGTGACTAATAATCGTGATTTCAATATTGATAAAAATAATCGTGATTATCATTTTGGCCATAATCGTGCAGCCCTAGGCTAGACTATTGAATATGGCTGCTATACATTAATAACATTCATTCATTGAGAATGATGTGTCAGTACATGAATCTTTTATTCTTGCAGCTGATCCAAAGCGGAAACCACACATAGGTAAGTAGTATCTTACTTCATAAACTTCTTTCCTATATTACACTCCTTGACACGCAGTATGGAATGAAACTCAGTATAGAACTCGACAGGATGAAAGTTCTGTGATATGATCACAAGTTCTTAACAAAAAACACTTTTTTGGTACTTCCTTTTGTTTCTTCAGTCATGGCTGAGAGTGTCTGCCAGAGCTGATTGCTTAAATGAAAGCAGAAAATAAGTGGTGCCTTGTGTAAGCTATTGATAGGTAATGTAAATAAAGCAGCAGATATCATGTGAAAATGAAACCTTAATTCTAGACTTTGTAGATAACTTTTTTTCCAAAAGAAGAAAACAGAAAGGCATTATGATGAAAATGCTTTGTAATACAATGTGAAGTCATGAGGACCAACTCTCAGGTTCAGCTGTGCTGTAGTCTGACACAGTATGGAAAACATTGCTTTACCTTGGCATCCTGACACTGGGACACTTGCCCCCTTGAACTTCCCTTGTTCAGCCCTGGGCTGTCACTCTACTCAAAATGTATTACTTATGTCACGTCGGGAGCAAGGAGCGAGGCGCATATGCAGGCTTTCATCCCAACTTAGTTTTTATTTAGAACCAAGAACATAAACAAGTCTTGAGGGCCAAACACAAAGCAAACAACACTAACTGCATGGATTAAAGTTTTCTGTCGCTATGACAGATTTCCGTCAAATGAGTGCACTAAAGGTTAATAATGAGATTGATGCAGATCCGAAGGGAAAAAAGGGGGGTTAGGGCTAAACAAGCTTCGGCAGACAAAGTTCTGGAAAGGCTGTCTTTTTCTTTGGTTTAATTACGATTTAATTATTCTTCCTAAAAATAAAAATAAGCATTATGGTTTCAGCAGTTCGCTTAAACATTGACGGCTGCAGAGTAGCCTACAGACTGCAAGCTATTTCTCAACGCTTGTTTAAGATGCCAAACTTCATAGTAAGGAGAAAATAATTCCCCAGCATTTAGTGCCACATCAGTCTCAAAGGCTTTTAATGCCCCAAAACAAAGACAAGATATGCAAAAGGGTGAGTGGCACGGGCCTCTTGTTGCCTGGTGTATTCAATAATAATAATAATAATAATAATAATAATAATGATAATAATAATAATAATAATAATAATAATAATAATAATAATAGGGCATAATAATGGGCTAGTAGTAGTATATTTTACATTTTCAAAGATCAGAATAGAACGTATTTATGATTGTAAGTCAGTGGTGTGTCATGAAGTGTCTCATTCACTAATAGTAGCTAAAAAGGTCGGAAAACAGGGGAAAAAACCCATTGCTTCAATAGATAAAGAAGCCAAAACTCCGAGGCGCAAGATCCAGGACAGTGGCTCCAGTGTTGCAAGTGCTGCGAGAGCTTATGCACCATTAAAAATAAATACATAACAGCAGTTTTGGAGTCCGTTTTCTTGCTGTTAATGAAGGAATAGCAGTGGGAAGCTGCTCTACGTTTCCCGTACTTTGGGTCGGGATCTTGGGGGAAAAACCCTTATTTTCAGTGTTGAAAATTGACAGGTGTGGCCTAAGTGCCTAAAGTTGGAGCGTCACTTTTTATAAGCAGCAGTATGCAGTATTCACTCTGCTTTAAAATGAGTTTAGGCTAATTGTAAAAGTAGGCTATATAAATAGCCCGTAAAGCCATATTTTACAGGACATAGGCCCTTCGATTTGCATCACTCGCGGGCGTCAATTTGCTTTATGTTTTGCCAGCATAGACGTGCTTCTGTTAAAAGAAGGTACAGATGTGTCAGACATTGACTAAATGGTAAAGAATAAGTGGAGGTGTGCTTGGCTAAATGAAATGGGCAATAATGTCAAGCCAGTTAGACCACAGCGTTGAAAATTTGATGCATGGCCAAGGTGGTATGGGCTCGCAACATGGCGCATTTGGTTTAAAAACAAATTCAGATGATTTTTTTTTTTTGCTTTAATCTATGTAACTGTGGCATGGTAGCGTGAGGGTTGCGGAGTTTACACAAAGGCACTTTAAATACAAGACATGAACCAATGAGCCACCAGCAACAATAATCAACAAACACTGAACAGCTGAACATTGACAGTACACCAGACACAATGCCCCTCCATTTCACAATTAAATTCCAAAACAATGGCGGCCTCTAGTGGCTGCTGGCCGAGACATCAAAACTTGCAGTTAAAAAAATAATAAAATGTGTGTTATGTTCTTAGTAAACCAGGTCAGTGATTCGTTCACAATTTAAATGATAAACACAATATTCACATGTCTTAGTTAAGCCATGCTTGTCAAGCTGAAGATTCTCAACAAGGGGAAGATGTTAGAGTTATTATATGCTTTTGTGAGCACCAGTAAGGGAAGCAAACTACACCACCAGGATTTTACTCATGCATATAGTTATAAACGGCATATAATTGTTTAATGTTACAAATTGCGTGTATATGCTGTGTAATGTTTTGTTTAACTAACAGGTTAACAGACTACTCCACCTGTCAAACATATAATTGCACTGAAGATACTCTCCTGTTTTCCTATACTACACTCCTTGACACAGTATAGATTGATGAACACCACTAATTTTTTACACCAATAATGTCATAAATAATTGTTCCCTCTGGTGGTAGTAAAGATTGAAGCCCAGCTGCTCACAGACACTGTTATACTACTATTATATAATCAGCAGTTAATAATCCACACTACATGCCCACTGCTATGATATAACCCAGGATTCATAATACACTCTGCTTCTCACTGATGTGATATAACTCAGGATTTATAATCCACACTGCATGCCCACTGCTATGATATAACTCAGGCTTCATTACAGTAATTCTGCAAACACACACACATGCGAGGTAAAGATCAAGAAAACGTTAAAAAAAGGAGTACAATGTCTGGAAGAACTGGAGAACCATGCTCTATTCTAAACAAGAAGACTGACAGTGTCTGATAAAGATGGCTTACATCATGCATTTTGGAAAGTTGCGTAGGACTGAATAGAAATCTTTAGTATTTGTTGTTTCAGTTGTGAACACACAGCCCCATACATCTGCCCCAAATCTCACTCTTTTCACAGCCAGTACCACTGAGAAAACATGGTGTACCACCATGGGACAAACAAAGACCTCTTCCACAGCATCTGGTATGAATGGTTTTATTAAGTATGTATGTGTATGTCTGTGAAAATGCACACTGAAAAAAATGATCCATCAAATGTATTTCATTGTACATTTCAGTTTACACTGTTTCCACACCAGTCCAATATATTACAAGTGCATGTTGTCTTTTAGTTAGTTTACTTCATAAATGTGGCAACAGTTATGTATGTATTTAATTCATGTGGAACTTATGCACAAATTTGAATTAAGTTAATTCAGTTAATCAGTTTTTTCAGTGTGTTTCTTGTGTGTGTGTGTGTGTGTGTGTGTGTGTGTGTGTGTGTGTGTGTGTGTGTGTGTGTGTGTGTGTGTGTGTGTATGTGCGTATCTGTGTGTGTGTGTTCTATGTTTTTATTTTTTGTATGATCCACTCCTTTTGACCTATGACAGGACAGGCTGCCTTAACAACAACACATACAGTTGCCACCACTACAGGGACTTCCCTCCTCACAACAATAAGGAGCACAGCAAAAGAGGCCAATACGATTACACTTTCATCATCCACTGCACTGAATGTCAGAGAAAATGTGACCTCAGTGTCCCCACAGTCCACCCCCCCAAGCAACATCATCACCACAACAGGTGAAAGCTGGACCCCGCCCCTTTTCCGTTTGGCCGCCGGTCAGCATGATATAACCAGAATAATCGCTACCTAATACAAATGCTCAAAAATATGTTTACATCATGAAAGATTAATGTGAGAAATATCAATACATACACTGTAAGGACAAAAGTATTGGGATACCTGACCATTACACCAACAGTGACTTTAATGATATTGCATTCAAATACATAGAGTTGGTTCCAATTTGCAGCTTTAACAGCTTCCACTCTTCTTGGAAGGCTTCCCACAAGATTTGGAAGTGTTTCTGTGGAAATTTGTGTCCATTCAGTCTGTAGAGCATTTATGGGGTCAGGCACTGATGTTGGACGAGAAGGTCTGGCTCACAGTCTCCGTTCCAGTTCATCCCACAGGTGTTGTATGCGGTTGAGGTCAGAGCTCTGCCAGGTTCTTCTACACCAAACTCAACCAACACTGTCTAGCCCAAACCCTGAAAAACAGGTGTGTCCCAATACTTTTGTCCATGGAGTGTAACTGGATCGATGAGCAACATGTACATTTAAATGAGGTAAATTCAGCACTATTGTTTTACATCTAAACCAAGGTGCACAGCTAAACATTTATTTCCACTCATGTTCTCATTACTAACGCATGATCATTTCGTACTTTTATGAAACAACGTGGGCTTGGGATTTTGGTGACATGCTTTCTTTTTTGCCCTGCTGAATGGGAGTGGATGGGTGCTGGTGCCGAGTCTGCATAGATTTTTCCAAATGTCGCTGTCAGTACAGGCAAACAATCCCATTCATCCTAAAGAGACAATGTACCAGTCCTTTTTTTATTTGCTGCTTTACGTTTAGGTAAACTACACAAGGTTATGTTGTTGTCGCTCAGCTAGGCAAGCTGGAAACAGTAATGAAGTCTTTACCACCATGACAGTCATAATTGACTTACATAAGAAAAAAACTACTTGCAATCTTTCTTAACGAGAAATGGTTTGGCTGAGAGTGTCTGCCAGAGTTGACTGCATAAAAGAAAGCAGTAAGTGGTGCATTTGATATGTAAATAAAGCAGCAGAAAACTTGTGACAATGAAACCTTTATCCTAGACTTTGTAGATCACTTTTTTTTCGAAGAGTAGAAAACAGAAAGGCATTATAATGAAAATGCTTTGTAATACAATCTGAAGTCATGAAGACACACCAACTCACCAACTCTCAGATTGAGCTGTGCTGTAGTCTGACACAGTATGCATTTGAATGCACCAGTGTACCAAATTGCTTTATCTTGGCATCCTGACACTGGGACACTTGCCTATTAAAGTTGATCTAGGATGTGAATTCCCTTGCTTCCCTTGCAGTTCACACTAAAGTTATAAGGAGTTTTGGGTTGTCACTTTACTCAGAATTGATTATTCACAGTATTCATAGGTCATAATAAAGCCAAGTTTGTCAAGCCGAAGATTCTCAACAAGGGGAAGGTATTATAGCTATTATTAGCTTTTGTGAGCACCAGTAGGAGAAGGAAACCACTGCCAGGATCTTACTAATGCCTGTACACTATATGGGAAAAAGTATTGGGACACACCTCGTAATTGCTGAATTTGGGTGGCCCCTTACATCCAGTGAAGGGCAATCTTAATGTTTCAGCATACCAAGACATTTTGGACAACGCTATGCTTCCAACTTTGTAGTTTGGGGGAGAACCTTTTCTATTCCAGCATGACTGGGCTCCAGTGCACAAAGCAAGCTCCATAAAGACATGGACAAGAGTGGAAACGGTGACAGCTGCAAAGGGGGACTAACTCCATATTAAAGTCTATGAATTTGAATGCAATGTCGTTTAAGTCCCTGGTAGTGTAATGGTCAGGCGTCCCAATACTTTTATCCATATAGTGTAGTTATAAATGGCAAGTATATGAAATAAAAGTAAATGTTTAATGTTACAATTTGCATGTAGATGGAGTACAATGGATTGTTTAACTAGCCGTAGACTACTCCGCCTGTCATACCTTATGATTATATTCATTCAGACACTCTCTTATTGACTTCTCTGCTTAAAACACCCAATTCTGCAACCGGACACATTTTAGAACTGATGATCAGGAAAACACAAAATGTTAAAATACTAAATAAGAAGCACAATGACTGGAAACAATGGGAGAACCATCCTCTGCTTAAACAGGCTTACCAAAATGTGGCCACATTGAGCTTCAGCATATTTTATTCATGTGTAAATGATGAACACATTTAAATTCAGAACATTGCTTTTTTCCTTTTCTGCTTCATCACTGGCTTTTGCTTGCTGGTCCAGGCTTAACTGATAGTGTCTTGTAAAGATGACTGTGGGATGGCAAAGCAAATGTTCCCTCGTTACCTCATGCTTTCTTGAATTGGACAGAAATCTTAAGTATGTGTGTTGTTTTTCAGTTGTGAACACATCTGCCCAAAATCTCACTCTTTTGACATCAGGTACAACAGAGAAGACATGGTGTACCACTCTGG
Source organism: Alestes dentex (assembly GCA_037576975.1). NCBI lineage: Eukaryota > Metazoa > Chordata > Actinopteri > Characiformes > Alestidae > Alestes > Alestes dentex. Next base: position 3,801 of record JBBIGA010117635.1, on the reverse strand, counting down.
GAAAAACAACTTCTACAGCATCTGGTATGTGTTATACATTATTTATGTGTGTGGGTGCCCATCTGCACTTAAAAATGACACATAAGGAATTACATAAATGTAATTCTTTTTTTTGTTGTTGTTTGTTTTTACAAAAACGGATCTTTTGCACCACTGCTACTATAGAATAATGCATGTGTGGGCAGAGCATGGACAGGTCAAGCACACATGCAAAACATTTTTGCCACATTTACATTCTTATTATGCTGCATTCAGAATAAAATCAGATTTTTTTGTTCAAACAAAAAATCACATTTGTGTCACATTAAGACAAAAAGTAAGATCACTTGATTTGCTGAATAATGTTTACTAAATCTGAATGCACTGATAAAAAACAGATGAAGGCCAAATGCAGCATGAAATGAATACATTATATTAAATCCCGAATGATAGTTATTACCAGGTTAATTACAAACTTCTTCATCTGCTACCTCTCTTTCCATATAACCTTTCAGACACTTTATTTCAGACAAAACAAAGCACTCTTTTGATACTTGTTCAAACATGGCTGAGATTGTCTGCTACAAGTCAATTGTTTTCACAAAAATAAAAACGAATAATAATAGAACATACTTCAAATGTACTCAGTATACAGTTTACTGATTAGTGCTTTTAGTTGCTTTTGTGATCATGACTGGAAGAGAGGAAACCTGCGTGAACAGGAGAGTACCAGTACATGTGTGCCGCCTCCTAGGCTTGGTTGTAATTGTTGTGTTGTACTACTTAGTATTACTTATGTAATTGTTGTATTATACTCTAAGGCAAGCTCACAATTTTTTAAAGCCTACATAGAAACACTGTAGAGTCACCTAAATAGCAGTTAAATGAAAGATCAGTTTACTGTATATCTGTATAAATAACATGATTCTTTATGTTGAAGTCTATACGATATTTTACTAGCAAAAACAGTTTCCTGCCATTACTGTTTTGCATGCGTTAAAGCAAATTTTCCAGCATTTTAGGAATTAATATGTTTAACTATGCTAGCAGATGTCGCATGAGCATTATTTTTCTCTTCTCTATCCCCGACTCCTGTTGCTTTTATGGAGCCATCGTTTTCTGGCATTGTTGTATTAGTGTCAGACTGGAATTTGTCAGGCACAGTGCAAACCAAAGGAGGTTGGAGGAAGGGAGCATAACATATTTTATTATTCTGAGTAATAATGTTTATTTTGTATTACCCCTAACAGTCTGCAGGTACTATGGTAGTTGTGCATCATCAAGATTAGTATGAGCATTATGATGATCGTATAGCTGTCAGGTCTCTTAGCAATGAAGGCAGATGCAAACGCAGACTTCCATCTTAAGTACTTTTATTAACACAAAACAAACAGGCAAGAGGGCCTAAACATACATAAGGGTGCAAACAAAGGAGACAGGAGCAAACACACGTAGTCAGGAAAACGGTGGTTGGTCCAACACTATGGTCCAACACAAACAGAACTGAATACAAACCCCCAAACGCCACAAACTAATCACAACATATCACTTTAACTGAGTGCACCAGTCAGCTGAAACCAGGGGCGTCAGAAGCATTTTTAATCGCATCGGTCTACGCGTGGGGGCGGGGTTTGGGTGTGGGGGCGGGATTTAGGGTGGGGGCGGGGTTGCTGTGTGCGTGCACAGTCTCGTCCTTTTAGGAGGTGGGGGTGTTTGAAAACCCCTGTTGAATCTTGAATCTTGAATCTTTCGCGAAAGAATCCACGCCACTTAATCGATAGGAGAACACACACACCACTGGAAATCCGCTCGGGTTTGCCTCCAACTCACCGCGTGCAAGTGAAGTGAATCGGCAGTGCATAGACAGGCTGCTCGGATTTCCAGTGGTGTGTGTGTTCTTCTATCGATTAAGTGGAGTGGATTCTTTCACGAAAGATTCAAGATTCAACAGCGCTGGGTGAACTAATTATTTATGTTAAATGTGGGGGGGTCCAAACGAATACTTATTCCGTCCCCCTCTGATTGAATGGCGGCGACGCCCATGGCTGAAACAAACAGTACAAACAAACTCAAAACGAAAAATTACGGCCACCAACCGTGACAATAGCTCCTTTTCTGCAAAAAGTGTGTGATGCATGAAATCCCCACACAAAGCAAGATCAGTTGTTATAGCTACTGATAAATATATAAACATATAAAAACAGCTGTGACAAATTACTGGCTCTGGGAGAGATTGAGCTCAGGCTGTTCTTTGAAGCTCAGTGCAGGGCGGGTGACCACAACATTTGGACGTCATTTAGAGTCTTAGTAACAAAAGCTCTTTATTATTTGTATGGCGTGATGAGAGGTTGGATATAGGCATGTAAAAATTAATTATGACTTCTTTTATTCATAAATTCACAAGTCATAATGGACCTCTGAAAATGAAATACAAGTTAGATATGTGTGCTTTAACAAGGCTTTACAAGCGAGCTTTCCTGTTACTGACCTATTTCTTTTTCCTGCATAACACTGCTGTACTGCAGTGCAGATTCAAACACACCCTTATGGTATTCTCACAGCGCTGAAAAAATGATTTCTTGTTCAAATGTGCCACTCACTTGCACCTGATTGGAACATGTTATATCAACACTATTCTTGATAAATGAACCGTGTTTGTGTCAGGATGCTGAATACTTGCCAACAACAGCTCTGTGACTTACCACCAATGTGTCTCACTCACTACTCACTTGTTATCTCGATGTCTTTCAGATTCTTCTGAGCCTGCAGCACCGTTTTCCGGTACAGGTAAGTAGCTCCACATTCGCCTTTGTCCACCCTGTGCACTGAAAAAATGCTGCATTGAATTGAATTGATTGTTTCCTCATTTCCACATGAATAACAAATATTACATCCACACAATTTATGTCTCCCTTTACTCATTTGTAGCAGGATTTGTGTTGATCTAATATTAAGGTGTCACTGCACTTGCATGTTTGTGGCATCCATTGCTTGTCTTTGCCCATATGGGCTATACTGTCGTATTTTTTTGTCCATGATTACAATCAGTAGGAGTCTGGTGGGTTTAGTTTACCAACATTATCTACGCTGTCACTGATACGAGGGAGAGAAAAAGGATCTGAGCAAGCAACTGTGCTTCTTAAACAAAAATCTGTTCAGAAGTGTGAAGTACCATCATGCTTAAAAACTAAAAAATAAATGCTTTCAACGGATACTTTGCTAAATCATTACTAAAGAGGGGCTGCACCTCATAAAGGAATGCCTAACTGGGTTTATGGATGTTGTCCTGATTAGTTTAAGAATCTTCTAATGTAAAGACCCAGTACATTTGTTCTACTTCTTAAGCAAAAGTGAGGAGAAAGTCTGTGATGATCTACATACTTTTGTCTAAGCATAAGTTATGTTGTGCACTAAGAAGTGCATACAATTACCACTTGAGTTTAAAAATATTGTTACACTGCCCCCTAAGCACCTTTTAGAATTACTTAATCATCATCAGATCTGTGTCTGCATCAGGGACAGAGAAAGAGTCAGTGGACATCCAGAAATTTCCATTACGCCGCTAATGCAGAACCAATCATTTATACATTTATAATGTTCTCAAAGTTGCAACATACCTTCATTTCTAATTAGGGACCAAGTGTGTTAATTAGTACATGAACACACCTGACCACACATGTAACTGACAGAAATGTAATATCACAACATAGAAACACTTATGCAGGATATAACTCTCTTTTGTGGCTTATGTATGTCTATCTCTATCTCTCTCTCTCTCTCTCTCTCTGTCTCTCTCTCTCTTTATCTCTCCTCTCTTTCTCT
>JBBIGA010117634.1:0-10300 GCA_037576975.1 Alestes dentex | reverse complement strand
CTTTTACTCTCAATTCTCTTTTTGCTGTTAATTACATATATATATATGTGTGTGTGTGTGTGTGTGTGTGTGTGTGTGTGTGTGTGTGTGTGTGATTACGTGTGTGTGTGATTACATGTGTGCGTGTGCATATTTGATTATATGTGTGTGTGTGAATACATGTATGTGTGTGTGATTACATGTGTGTGTGTAGGTGGCGGAGTGTATTTTATCTACAGCATATGACAATGGAGTGAATGTGTTCGACACAGCAGAGATCTATGCCTCAGGAAGGTAAATACAAACAAAACCAGGAGGCCCCGCCTACCCTGACATTTAAAAAGTCTCTCGTTAAGGAGCCCCCGCCTACTCCGATATGTACATAATAAAAGTCTCTCATTAAGGAGCCCCCGCCTACCCTGATATACATAATAAAAGTCTCTCGTTAAGGAGCCCCCGCCTACCCTGACATTTAAGAAGTCTCTCATTAAGGAGCCCCGCCTACTCTGATATGTACATAATAAAAGTGCTCTCTGCATCTTATTTTTCACCAATGTCTCTCTCTCTTCCTGTGCAGGGCAGAGATCACATTGGGAAACATCATTAAGAAGAAAGGATGGAGGTGTGTGTGCGGATTTATTATTTCTGTGTTACTGTGTATGTTTGTGTTTTGTGTAATGTGTGTGTGTGTGTGTGTGTGTTTCAGACGCTCCAGTTTTGTAATCACCACCAAGATCTACTGGGGTGGAGAGTGAGTATTATACACATTTGCCTTCACACATTTCCTCAATACACAGACATACAATTGTGTGTGTGTGTGTGTGTGTGTGTGTGTGTGTGTGTGTTTCTGCAGGGCGGAGACAGAGAGGGGTTTGTCCAGGAAGCATATCATTGAAGGTAAGTGTCCTGTTGAAGTGACCTTTGACCTCTGTAAGTGTGGGTCAAGGGGAGTGTTTGAGGTGTGTGCACGTGTGTGTGTGTGTGTGTGTTTGTGTGTGTGTATGTGTGTGTGCGTGCTTGCACGTGGGGAGCTGCAACAAATGTTCATTCTTTACTGATCAATTTCATCAAAAAAATCAGAAACGTCTGAAACCCGACTCACAGTTAAAGTGCTCTGGTTCCTCTCTGGTTCCGCCCATCACTGCTCAGATAGCTGGCCCTCTGTTCAGGGTTGCCAGATTGGGTGAGAATCTCAGCCTGTCGGTGCAGCAGTAGGATTTCATACTCTTTCACAAACAATGTGATTTTCATCTGAAAATGATCGTTTTCTGCAGTTTTTCCTCTGTGTTTTGTTTTCACTTGGAGGAGGCTGAAGGCAAGATTCACTGCTTTAGGGACTTTCTGAAAGACCTGTGGGTGTGTTTGTGTATGTGTGTGTGTGTGTGTGTGTGTTCTCAGGTCTGCGTGGTTCTCTCTCCAGGCTCCAGATGGACTATGTCGATATTGTCTTCGCAAACCGAACAGACATCAATACACCCATGGAGGGTCAGTGTGTGTGTGTTTGTGTGTATGTGGGCGAGTAAAATGTTTCTAATAGACACTGCTTTACTGATTATGTTTTCATCTGTGTGTCTGTGTGTGTGTGTGGGTGGATGTGTAGAGGTGGTGAGGGCGATGACCTTTGTGATAAATCAGGGTTTGGCCATGTACTGGGGAACCTCGCGCTGGAGCGCCATGGAGATCATGGTGAGAACATGAACCAACAGCATGATGATTCACTGACTCTCAGAGTTCAGACTCACTTAGGTTCAGACTCACCATCTCTCAGAGTTCAGACTCACCATCACTGAGTTCAGACTCATCATCACTGAGTTCAGACTCACTTAGAGTTCAGACTCACTGACTCAGAATTCAGACTCACCATCTCTCTGAGTTCAGACTCATCATCACTGAGTTCAGACTCACATAGAGGTCAGACTCACATAGAGTTCAGACTCACTGATTCAGAGTTCAGACTCACCATCTCTCAGAGTTCAGACTCACCGACTCTGCATGTGTGTGTGTAGGAGGCGTACTCTGTTGCCAGGCAGTTTAACCTGATCCCGCCGGTGTGTGAGCAGGCGGAGTATCACTACTTCCAGAGAGAGAAAGTGGAAGTGCAGCTGCCGGAGCTCTACCACAAAATTGGTAACACACACACACACACACACACATCTTGTGAAGTAAAAAGGCATGATTGTGTGTGTGTAGTATGTGTATGAATGTGTGGTGTGTGCAGGTGTGGGGGTGATGACCTGGTCTTCTTTAGCCTGTGGCCTCATCACTGGAAAATACCGTGACGGCGTCCCAGACACATCCCGCGCTGCTATGAAGGTGTGTGTGACATATATATATATATATATATATATATATATATATATTATGTATCTACATCAACCTGGTCGACGCCGCAGTCATGGTTTCGTCGCCAAACTTGAGCAATTCTGCAGGGATCTCGTCTAGTCCACCAGCCTTGCCATTTTTTTAGGGCCTTGGTTGCATCTTTCGTTTCCTGTTCAGTGATTGGATCCTCACAAACTTGAAGTGCGGCATCCGCTGCAGATGGCTCTATGGTGAAGTCGAATAGTGTTGGCGGGGCTGATTGATTCTCCCTAAAGTGTTCCATCCATCTATAGTCTTGCCCTGCTTCGCTCGTCAACGTTTTGCCATTCTTGTCCTTCACTGGCATGTTTGTGTTTCTTCTCACTCCCATTGGCTCCCTCACAATTCGGTATAAGGTCTTCATATCCTTATGAGTAGCTGCTTCTTCTGCCTCTTCTCCTTTCCCTTCCAACCAGGCGCGTCTGTCACATCGACAGCTTCGCCTGACTAGACGGTCTAGTTGGCAGTGGCAAATAGCTTTGGTTTTATATTTCATTTGATTACAGTAATGTTAAAGTTGAGCTTTACAGAAATATTCGAATTGTAACTGTGTAACTGTGTTAAAGGGAACAGTGCTGTTAAAAAGCTCCTTATTTGTTTAAAGTGTTTAAACCAAATGTTATTGCACTTTTGCTCATACGGTGGTACTTTTAAAAATAAATGTGGGCAGTACACTACTTTTGAATGATTTAATTTTGCGTATTACAATGCGATTAATCACGATTAAAAATTGTAATATGTGCCCAGCAACTTTTATATTTATATATGTGTGTCAGAGATGTTCACAAGTCATTTTTACCAAGTCCAAGTCAAGTCTCAAGTCTTTGAGTGGCTATGTCAAGTCAAGTCTCAAGTCTTTAGTCCCAAGTCCAAGTCTATGGGGTGCTGTTTGTAAATACAGCTTAACAAATTTTAATCATTTAGCATAATTTTCACATAGTTTTCACAGAAAAAGTTGTTTTTAAAAAAAGTTGTGCTCTAAATCTAAATGCTGCACTTTTACAAACGGCAACTCTAATTGTGGGATTTTTGAGCTCTAAATGTTTAGAAGATATGCTAATTGGCCACGCCCCATGATTACAATTGGCTGTTACTTAGCAGGGGGCGGGACTGCGTGCTGTGATTTCCCCTCACCAACATGGAGGGTTTGCCTTAAATTATCTTAAATCTAAATGTTAAATATGAAAATATATCTCGCACTCTAAATGTAAAACTTCACAGTTAGATAGGGCTCAGTGACATCTTTCTAACGACCCCTCGTTTAACATAATAGCCCCCCGGCCATCCGGAGTTATTAGCCAAAAAACTTTCACCTTGGACAAAAGTAATGGGACACCGGTGCGAGGTGAACAGTAATAACTCCGGATTATGGCAAACGAGGGGTCATTGGAAAGAGTGCAAGATATAAATAAATAATTCCATGAAACGAACAGTGTTTACGAGTTTATGACTCACGAGTCACAGCACCCAGTTCCGAGTCAAGTCTCAAGTCGTTGAGGGCAAGTCTAAAGTCAAGTCACAAGTCTTTGTTTGTGCGACTAAATGTGACTCGAGTCCGAATCTCAGATTCGAGTCCCCATCTTTGATGTGTGTGTGTGTAGGGGTATGAGTGGCTGAAGGAGAAAGTTCAGGGTGATGAAGGTCGGAAACAGATGATGAAGATTAAAGAGATTCACACACTGGCGGAAAAGCTGGGCTGCACTGCTGCACAACTTGCTATAGGTACACACGGACACACACACACACACACACACACACACTCACACTCGTCATGGTGATCAGGCTGGTGTCTGAGGAGCGAGGGGGTGAGCTGTGTCCTGCTCGGAGTGTCAAACACACAACAGCTACTGGAGAACCTCGGAGCAATCAAGGTAGCACACACCCACAGTTATATACAATTGTAATACACACCCATGTATGTTTGTGTTTACCACAGTGTTCACTTTTCTTTCAGATTTTGTCTCTTTTTACTCCTGAGCTGGTTTCACAGATCGACTCCATCCTGGGCAGCAGGCCAGCGTCAAAGAAACACAACCGCTGAGGGGGAAGGGCAATCTTCCCTATTTATCTAGAATATTTATCTAATGCTTTATATATGCAAATACTCATCACTCCTCCCCCAAGCCATACACACACAGGTGGTCTGATGTAAACTCTCAGGTTAAACATTTGTGTTAATGCTCATCACTGAATGTCATACTCCCAGTTCAGGGGAAAACTTTTTACAGGTTCATGAGAAAAATCTGATCTACTGAGTTTAAGTCAGCATTCAAGTACATCTCCCTACCCGCAGATTTATATTTATTCTGAACCCACCCTGATCGCCACATCATGCTACCCACCAAGCACAGACACAGTACTGAAAACCAGCAATAAAAGTCTGAGAGACATTTAAACTGTCTTTTAATTGTTTAAAAGCTCACCAGAAAAATCTATGCTAATGTGGCTAGCAATAGCTAAATGCTAGGTCTGTTAGCATTTAGCTATTGCTAGCCAGATTACCACCGTAATGAACCCTGCTAGCATACAAGTGCTGTTCGCCTTACATAAATTTAACCCAAAGATCAATGGAACCTCTCGTCATAAACTAGAATCCGCCCCCGCCAAAAAAAAAACCCTTAGCACTCTCCCACCAAGCCCACCACCCTACACTTTAAACATGCTGTGTGACTATTCCTGTGTAAGTGCTGCCCCCTCCCGGACAGACTATATAGATGTAGTTTTCAGTAGATGTAACGTGGTCCAGAGTGGGGTGGGGTGTATCCGCACCTTACCATGTGTGGAAGGAGTTCCTGTACAATAAACTCTGAACTGAAAGAGTCCCATTACTGGTTCTTCTTCCATCATCTGACAAGCCTGATGTGAACGTTCCAGGGGCCTCATGTATAAACGGTGCGTACGCACAAAAATGCTGATCACGTCGAGATGTATAAACACTAAACGTGACGTACGGCTACGCACATTCTCACGGGAGCCCCAACCAATGCATACGCACGTTTCTGCTCGTTTTTGTAAATGTGTGGCACCTTGTGGCAAATCAGTGGTACTATGGCTTCCCTTTTGTATACTCGCATTAATGACGCGGTCTTTATCAAAGACACTGCAGTTAATTGTAACAATAAACGGTGGAGAGAATGGCCAAGCTATTGCAACTACCACGGATGCTCTTGCGTTATTGGTAGATATCGCGAATGGAAGAATTATTTGTCATGCTCAGAAATATTAGTGTTGGAAACAAACTTGGGGAGCCTATCCCCAGTGTGAAACCCCTTCATCTTAAACATAAGGCATTAAATTCAGGAGGTTCTAAATCTTCAGATGGGTGTGTTTTTTATAAATATTGATTTTGTTAATATTAAGACTGAGCAAAAGGTTGTATGATGTCACGTGCAAAGTTATATGCTTGGTATTTGGCATTTATATTTGGTTTTGCCATTCACCTGTAGCTCATATGAGAGAGGTTCTGTTTTGTCACTGACATGGGCAAAACTTTTTCAACCACAGGTACAGTTCTTTCTTTTTCAAAAAGTAGTTGATGGCTCAAATAAACAGTAAAAATGTTTCGTAAATGTATTTCATTTTTAAATAGAGATTGGGATTAGTCATCTTTTTTTCTTGAAAATTTAAGCATTTATTATGAACTAAAATAAAACATATCAGTTTAACTTTATGAAAATATGTTCAGTTTTATAAATATGTATTGAACTTACACAATAAAAGTATGTTAACTTTACACATTTATTTCATGCTAGAACTCAATTACATTAGATGGAAATGGGCGTCATAAAAATTAAGAATTTTAAGTGGCAAAATTAAGGGGTTTGATTTCGTATTAGTGTGGAGTGCTGCTCTATAGTCCACAGAAAGTGTGCCGCATTGTGCACGCATGTAGCTGCTGCATAATGTTGCAAAAAAACGTGGCTTGCCTGTACCTGAGGAGCTGAGGAATGAGGAACCTGACCTGGAAATTGGACAGCGTTACAAATTCGTTTGAATGTAAAAAAAAAAAATGTAAAAACAGGTAATCAAACGCAGCATATATTAAACTAATTCTTTTAATGTGTGTCTAACGTCACATAGCACAGGATTTATATTTTTTTATATCTCTTACAGCCTGTTGCATTTTGTGATTCAGCATACTGTCGGATGGCCGCCCCTCGAGTTCTGAGGCTCGGGAGTGTGGCAGCCAGCGCCCGAAGATGTGCTCCAGCGCCGTGACCGCCAGGAGACCGCCACGGAGGTCACTTCTTGTACCCTTGTCTGAAACAGAATGAACATAAGTAATGCCGCATCTGCTGCCTGCTTGTTCATCTTAACCGTGCAAATAAGACAAACAAGTACAGTACGAAAAACCTCACCCGCTGATGTAGTCCCCCTCACCCGCTGGCAAAATTCCCGTTATAAGTGTGTCCCCAGTAATTGCAGCATCTCGCTGCTCAAAAGGTGCGAGCCCTGGAATTCCGCTGCCTCCTCCAGTGGCGTTCAGAATTCCGACTCTTATGGTGAGCCGCTACTCGCTTTTTCACGTCGACTTTAACATCCGACCATTTCTTTTTAATTTCGGGCACGGTGCGACTTACCGAACTTACATTTTAAGTCCCTCCACCACGCTATGCCACTCCCAACACTTTTCTTTTGCTGTTGATGACACTACTTAATCCACCAAACATTTTTTCATGCTTCAACTTTAGTAAGCAAGACGCTATTTTTTTCTCTTTTCCCCGCGTGCCCTGACCATTGTTTTTCTTTTAACAAAACTCTGAACAAAGCGAGTATTTCGATTGGTTTCCATATTCAAATATGTATAATTATGGGAGGAGTCGGGGCGTGACTGTGGATTGGGTGACGTGCATACAATTTCTTGTTGATGGGATTTATAAGGAGAAAGTGCATAGAACTTTGCTTACGCACAGTTTTGTGCCGCTGCATTTTTTGTGGCGTACGCACATATCTAATTTTGTCCGTACGCTATGTTTGTGTGAATTCTACGCACAGTGTTATGAGGCCCCAGCTTTGAAACTTTTAAAAAACTCCCTAAACTCCTCCCACTGCCATGATGTAACCTGAAGGATTACTCTTTATTGCCTTCCGTCAGGCGGTCCTGAAAGTCTCAGCTCCGCCAACAACCGCAACCTGTACCAGAGGTGGTGAGGAGCTGGCACAGGTGAGAACTTTAGGAAACACTGATCTTGGGTCTCAGATCTGATGAGACTGGTTATTATGGCAACTGTGACTAACAAGAGTTTAAACCATCCTTCAGCTTGACTGAATGGCACCTTCACCACAACCAGCACGCTGCACCTTCTAGAAAGTCAGCAGATAGCATTAGCTAACAGGACATCATGCTCCAACAATACTCAGCACTAATGATTGTACTGGTCAGTGTTAACCTGTGACAGTAAAAGCAGTTTCCGCATGTGGATGAAGAACACAGACCACAGAGGGTTCTCAGGAACCTGAAGTTTATTCCGATAAGGAGCTGTGGGTCTCTGAGCTGGTGGAGCCATGAGCTCAGGAACAGACTGACCCACCACATGCTGCCAAGATGTTCAGACCCTCTGGAAGACAAATATCTCTGGAACCAGAACAGAACAATTAAAACCCAATGGGATGTTCAAGAACAAAACTGCAGGTCCTGGAGCTCCAGTACCATTTAGACCTCATCCTGCTCCAATACAACCAGATCAGCCAATCAGACACTGGCGTGGAGGAACTGCTGATGTCTGTGCTGCAGCTCCATCCTGAATATCCTCTTTCTCCTTACCTTCCAACCTCCTTTCACTGCAGATCCTTAGAGCCTGAACCACCATCAACATCTTCCTCCCGGAGCTTCAGATGCTTCTGGACCAGGGCACCATGGACCTCTGGACACAGTGGAGGTTCAGCTATGAAAACAGTTTATCCACCACCCCAGAACTCCTCCAGAGAGACAGTAGGATTTAACATCCAGCATCTCAGCTCAGGAATCATGAAACTGGTTCCAGAGCTCTGTTCCATCTGAAGTGGTGCAGCTGGAACCGAAGGAACCTCATTCAAGGTAGAATAGAATCTGAACAGAAGCTGGTGGAGAAGAGAAAAAAAATCAGGAATATCTAACCTCTTTTGGGTCTGATCTCTGGAGATGTGAGGAACCCCTCCGCACGTGCCTCCTCCCACACAGTCGGAGAACCCAACACTGAGGAGAGAGAACTTCAGCAAAAGTGTGGAACACAGAACCCAAACAGCAGAGCAGAACTTACCAAGAGATGTGAGGACAAGGAGAAGAGTCACCATGAAGAACCTCTGGGAGACCATGATGAAGATCAAGCTGCAGAGAAGTATTCAGCATTGTGGAGGGGGAGGAGCTTAAATAGGGGCGGGATGCAGCTCAGGTGTGAACGTCACCTGCAGCTCCTTTCACACTGAGCACCTGACCTGACCATTAAAGATCAGGTTTAAAAATAAGGGTTAAAGATCAGAGGTTAAAGATCGGGGTTTCAAGTTTTATGATTGGGGTTTAAGTCTGAATCCAGGTTTAAAGATCAGGGTTTAAGTCTGAATCTGGGTTTAAAGATCAGGGTTATTTAGGGTTTTCTTAGATAGACCAGTATAGAGAGCATTACAGTAATCGAGTCTACTGGTAATATAGGCATGCATAAGCTTCTCAGTATCTGCCTGGGAGAGAAATGGCTGTACTTTAACAATAGTTAAGGTGATGAAAAGCATTCTTAGTAATATTATTTACTGTAGGTGGGATTCAAAAATTCAAGTCACTATCCAGAAGCGCACCCAGATTTGTGCCAGAGATTTCAGTTGTGTGTGTTGTATCTCTTTCTGGGTTCCAACTATTAACATTTTGTTTCAATTTCAGAAAATTAAGCAATATCCACATACGAATTTTTTCAATACAAAGAATCAACTCATCAATAATGTAGTTCTGTAGTCCCAGAGCCCGCAAGAGGTGATGGGCTGAAGTTTGCAGGCGGTGGAGCTGTGTGTGTGTGTGTATGTGTGTCAGATATGTCTCTGTGTGTTAGATGTATCCTGGATGATGGAGGTCCTGAAGGAGCTCTACAGGTTCCTCCAGGAGAACCAGGCTGTGGTTCCAGGTGAAGCCCGGGCTGTGACCCGTGAGTTTACACCATAGCAGACTGCACACACGTACGAGTGGCTCAGTTCTCTACAGCCAAGTTCTTCTTCCCCCAAACTGTCAGACTCCTGAACTCCCTGTCTTCATCCAACTCCAGATCCTCCTAAACCCCATCCAGTACCCTCAGCCCCCTCCCAACTCCAGATCCTCCTAAACCCCATCCAGTACCTTCAGCCCCCTCCCAACTCCAGATCCTCCTAAACCCCACCCAGTCCCCTCAGCCCCCTGAACATACACACAGTTTACTTCTTGCACATCCTTGGTGTCTCTGCGCTGCACTCTGCTATTCCAGTATATATCTCCTGCTTTCTACCTCAATATATTTCTCCTGCTTTCCTCCTAAATGTCTGTTGCACTGATACTTGTTATTATCTTGTTTTACCTTTTGTCTTCATGTCGTATGTTGTGTGTTTGTTTTATATGCTGCCTGTGCACCTGTGACTGTAAGAAATCAATTTCAGTCATATACTGTGTATGTGGATGCATGACAATAAAAGCCTAATTAATATAACACAATTATTCCTGTAAAACCTACACACACTGCAGATTCATACTGGGTTAACATTACTCCATTGTTACTGTAAACACTGCTCATTAATGCATCACTTGAGTGCAGCACAGCTGTCCAGTAGGGGGCACGCATGCACACACACACACACACACACACACACACACACACACCTCATCAACTCTCACTTCCTCTCCACAAGAATTTCCATTACAAGTCTCAACCTAGCTTCTTACTTACACCCTAAATAACACTGCGTGTGTGTGTGTGTGTGTGTGTGTGTGTGTGTGTGTGTGTGTGTGTGTGTGTGTGTGTGCGCGCGT